>JAVQJD010082018.1:0-18095 GCA_036023655.1 Nannoperca australis | reverse complement strand
GCTGTCAAGTAGGGGGCCGCAAAATATCGTCATGCGGGCCGCAATTGGCCCGCGGGCCGAGAGTTTGAGACCAATTTAAATTAAACAGTTACCGTGTGCGCCTCTTGGACCCGAATATTTAGCTTGGGCCGTACATCTTTCCCTGCCTCCATGCTATCCTTCTCTACCCACAATGCAACAGTCACGCTACAAATCTAGAATCAAACCTAGATTGGTAGTTCTGTAATGCAATTTCTTCTTACTTATTGGCCGACATATACACAGATATATCTGCAACAAGCTACTGTAATATCAGCCAATATATTGTCCTGACCAAGTTATCGTGTAGCTCTATTACCAACATACATTTAGTGTTTAATCCCCCCCACCTGGTTTTATCTCACCTCAAAAACCACCTGCACCTGCAGCCCACAGCAGAATGATGTGGGTCTGAGAACTTCACACCAACTCCAGCAATGTAAAAGCTCATACACTGAAAGGACGTCAGACCAATTAGCTAAACTGTGATTAAATGACAGAGTGAGTGCTTTCTGCATCATTTGTCACTTAACATGAGCCAAAGTGTGTAGGTAGGTACTGAAGCTGTGAACACATGCTCACACTGGCACAACTTTTACCTTGGTGTCAAAAAACTGACCACGGCCACCTGGCAACTGTACTGATACTGAACCAAAATAGATGAAAGTGTGTGCTTCGTTCCTAATGTGAAGCTTGAAAACGATCCTGTGTGTTTCTACAGGCTTTCCACTGCAAGCTGTCTCTGCCTTTCAGGCATGCAGAAACCTGCAGTCAGCGCCGCCAACAAGAACTAATGAATTAACATGAGGGTCAATCCAAGCTCAGCTGGCTTGGTCCAAAATAGTATTACAACACTAAATTATGCTCCACAGTCCAATTATAAACCAGTATATTGTTTGAGACAATGAATTGTAAATTAATTCATTTAGATCTGATAATGAATCACCAGTCAATTTAAAAAACTATGCCCAATGTGATTAACTCACTAATTTGCACTTTTACATTAGTGTCTGTTGGGTCTCCTCCAGACTTCTACAGAGTCCAGACTTGGCTACAGTTGCAAATATGCTGCAACTTTATATGATATATCTTTTAACTGAACACCAGTGCTGCTCATCTGCCTTCTGCTGTCTTGTTTTTGTAGAAAACATTTAATAATTTTAATTCCATTACATTAACAATCTTGACTGACAGCTTAGAAAGTAACTTAAGTTTGTTGCACTTAAACTTTGCTGTCACTTCAGCTTTACCTGGAGCCTACAGAGCATGTTGATGTGAGCCAATGTAGGTGGTTCACCATCGCAGTGAGTAATATACTGCTGAACCACTCACAGAGGCAGAGAAAGTCCTTAACATTACCATGATATAATAAGGCAGGAAACCATAGCAACACCAGGCGGCAAAAACATTATCCTTAAGGCATTGCTTGTAGTGCTACTATTGTGTGGAATAAGAAAGCAAGAGCTCATTGATGGATTCATTTTTGGGGACAAAAGGAAGGAAAAGGGGTCCAAAGTAGAAAAATGTGTCCATCATAGAGAATTCCTTATTTTTTCCTAAGTTTTCCATAATTTATTGATGTTTGTATAATTGTTATATTATACACTGTAATACAGCCAATAAATTATTTTGTTTGATAGGCTCAGAAATTAATCAAAATGTAGCCTTTTCTGGTGTGAAAGTGGCCTTATGTGGACTTCAATGAACAAATGCTGGCTGACTCACTCAGAGGCCCAGTGGGAATCAGAACCTGGGGTTTCAGTGAGTCAGCCGGAGAAAACCCGGCTCCTTTTCATTCACACTGTCAATGAAATGTGAAAAAAATTTAACCAAAAAAACATGTAGGAGCAGATGAGTGACGGGGAACAAAGAGCAGAGAGGTGGGTGACTCATTCATCTTCTCCCCTCTTCGCCACTCACATGGCGGACACGTTGAACGAGGCATGTGAGCATCTGATTGGAGGCAATGTCTTTATGACGATGCTCGAAGGACAACCCAGTGACAGGCCTCTCGCTGCATCAGGTGTTGGTGGGCGACTGCTGACCAGATGATGTCAGAGGGAACAATGCCTGCACCGGTTGTATGGTACGTGGCTTTGGCTGGACCAGAAAGGTCATTAACGTTAGTCATGATTATTCATAGTTCCAGCCCACACATGGAAATATCAAGCACTGAGTCATGTTAAGTTTCACACTGGTTACCAGTCAGCATGGAGGCTGGACGTATGTGTCTTGGAGATTTTGTAGTTATATACTAAAAGATGGAAGCACAAGAAGGTTTCAGAATATGTTATACTTTTTAATAGTCAATGAAAACTTATGAACTTGGATACTTGGAGTATTTACATAATAATCTGCTTGTAATGATTTCTTTTCATTTTCCTGTTCTTGTAAATCTTGTACCTTTGAACCGATTAGGTTGTATTGAAACAAAATTATTGTAGACTGTAACATTCTTCTTGTTCATTAAAATATTTTTACGTATTTAACTGCTGCCCATTTTCTAGACTAGCATGTGTAAATGTAATGTGGCCTCCCAACAGGACATGAATGCATCAGCTTAAAGACCTTTGAACACAATCCAGGCTTTGAACTGGTTTAGCAGTGGTATTGAAATGTTGTCCAAGAAATAAAGGTCATTAATTGTTCATTGTGATGGAATGTACCAATCTCAGGGCAGCAAATACAACACTAACATATCATCACCTTATACTGTATGTTATAAAAGTGAAATGTGAAACATAGTGTACAGTAACAGTTGCCTATTTAAACATCCAGCAGTTACAGAGCAATGTTAGCATTCACTTGGAGTCAGGTTTGTGTCCACCTGATGAATTTAAGTCCAATATTCTCTGTTAGCTGGTCTTCACCAACTGATGGTGTTGTACTGGACTGCCCTGAATTCAGATTTATCTTTTTAACTATGACCTCTCTGCACATCCACAGCTGTCTGGTTTGGATTGGACACCAAACAGGACAGGAACATACCTGGCCAATAAAGCTGATTCTGATTCTGAACACGGTCTGGATGGGGCATAAAGTGTGTGGAGATTATAGATTAAATCCAAAAGTAAAAGCCTAAATCTCAGTGAGGTGAAGGGGACTATGAACTTATTTGTTACATTTATTATAACAATGATAGAAAATATACCAGAAATAATACTTTGGGGACTCCTGTTCTAAAGAGAACGTATGTTAGCCTGTTAGCCTCAGTCAAGGTAACTAATTAGAGCAGAGATCCAACACACATACTGTATCTATGAACAGTTAGTTTACATTAAATCACTATGATACTGTATATCTTTGTCACCTTAAAAGCCTTTTAGCCTTTGCAGTTGCAATGTCACTATGTTGTACACAACAGTAGTATGTTAACATAACACATCTAAAGTATCTCAGAATTTAAAGTTCATTGTAAGCTGATAGTCATAGAAAGAGAGTTGTTTGATCAAAAGTAATGCCGTAAGAAAAATCTCCTCATCCTGCATCATAAACCACCTCTCGCCCACACTGTTTATCACTCACATTACTCTCACTCTACTCAGCAACGTATCAGGATGATACTGAATGAGCTGCTCCCTTGAGGTTCAAGATGTAATAGCAGGTTTGAATGGATGGGAGGAATACAGTCATAGTAGTGAGTCACATTGCTGGGTGGGTAGGTCAGGTTGACGTATTTCTCCCACCCAGCTTGCTACGCATCACTGCCTTTCAAGATCCAATCCAGCTGGGCCCATTAGTATGCGGGGCTAGGCTATTGTAGTCGATAAATCAATGTTACTTACCTGAGATGCTTCTCATGCAGTCGATGTGTCAGTCTAGAGGGGTACCCTTACATGAAGTGAGTGTCAAATAGCATCTGCTTTTCAAACCCAGAGGTGCAGGGCCTACTCATCAGGCTCAAAAACAAACTAAAACGGTAAGTTGTTTAATGTGGTGAAGTGCAAAAGTGTTAGTTTAGAACCTTTTGGAAAAATCTGAAGAACTAGTCTAGTTTTAATACCAGTGGGGGAGGAAGAAAATGTACTTAAGCAAAATTAACAGTACCACAATGTTAAAATAATATTACAATATTATTAGAATTCAAACTTCTACTTGAATAAAAGTACATATGTATTATCAGTGAAATATAGTTAACGTATCAAAAGTAAAACTATTCACAAAGATGGACCACCCCAGCATTGTACAATGGCCTTTAATCTATAATAACACATCATATTTTAAAAGCTGATCATATATGTTGTATGTAAAATCAATGTCACTAGTTACTATAGCTATAGTTAAATAAATGGAGTGGAGTATCAGTACTTGAGTAAATGTACTTGGTTACTTTCCTTTCCGTTTTTCCTTATTGTGAATGATAGCACAAACACCGGTGGCGAGGCAGCCCAAAACAGCTCCAGGCTGACAGAGTGCCACAGCTATAATCTGCTTTGAAATAGTAGAGGCCCCACTGAGAAATTTCCCCTGCAGATAAGACTTAAATTTGGATCTCCCAGCAGGCAGTCTGGAAATACTGGCTTACACCTAAAAAAACACAATCCAGTGTTTGGTAAGATTATTTAGCAATTAACCAGCGGTTGCCATCTGGCTTCAGTGTACACTGCACCCTGTGCTCAAGTTGCTGTGTTCTGAGAGCATATTCAGCTGATATGTTTACAGGTTTTTTCTAATACATCTATGAACAAATTAGTTTTATTGTGAAATGCAGCATTAGGCTCATTAGTGCATTAACGAGTAACCGACAAATACACTTATCCCAATCATTTTTCCTCTAAGTACGCTACCTTTAAATAGTATTCATCCCCCATGGAGGTTTTATTTACTCAGTTTAAAATGAAGCAAGTATTCACCCCCTTTAGGACATAACGAAATCATCAAATCAGTTTTAGAAGTCACATAATTAGTTAAATGGAAATCACTTGTGTAGTCAAGGGGTTCACATTGATTGTAGTATAAAAAACATAAAGAATGATCAATTACATTCAGGCTTGTTTGTTTATCCTTGGTATCCTGGATGCTCAAATCAGAAATTTTTTTTTGGCATCTGAATTTGATCAAGCTAATGGCTTTTTTGAACTTGACTTGAATTTTTAGATCAGATTTAGATCTGATTATGATTTTGTGAACACAAAAATATATATATTGGAATGTTTTTGAAATTGCACAACTTGAAACTGACTATGGGAACCATTAAGGTTGAAAGTGCTATATAAGGAAAGTCCATTTAAAATTACATACATTCAGTAAATTCAGTAATTGGCCTACATTTCAGTGCCATAAATTATTATTATTATATATAAATTAACGTATTTAATTAACATTGAGAATTCAGTAGTGATTGAAATTCACAAGAATTCATTCAGTTGTTAGTAAGATTCAAATCTTTATGGCCATTTTTTGCTTCCATATAATAGCCACTATCATGGCAAATCCTACACCAGGAAAACTCTAGGCAATTTACGAAAAGGTGACTGAACAGCACAAACCAGGGCATCTATACAAGGACCATTCTATGTCACTGTTGCATACAACAACAATGACCCCAGTGTTGCAGTGTTGGGCAACTTACTGAAAAATTTTATCAATTACTCATCACAGATTAGTCACTGAAAAAGTACATTACACTTACTCAACAACAAAAACTATCCATTACAATTATTCATGACTTTCCTTTTGTTACTCAGCAGAGCTTCTCTAAATGCTTCTCTGCAGCATGCTAGGAAGGCTTGTGAGGGCAGAGGATAAAACAAATGCAGCAACATACGGAGAAATCCTGGAGAAAACCTGATGCAGTTTGCAAAACACCTGCCACTTTGGAGAAGATTTGTTTTCCGGTAAGACAATGAGCTCGTACATAATGTCAAAGCCACACATGAATGGCTTTAAAACAACAATGTTAATGTGCTGGAGTGGCCCAGTCAGAGTCCACATCTCAATTCAGTCAAGAATTTCTGGCTTTGTAGAAATGAAACATGAAATCTTCCAAGAGGAATTAATACGTATCTATTTTCAGTGTCACCACCTGCAGAGCACTGCCATGGATCTAAATTGTGAGTATATTAATAACAGCAGAGGTGTGAGATCACATAATTTACTCTGCTGTTTAAACAGTTGCTTTTAAAGGGTATAGATTCCTAAGAAAACACATGATGCGTCTAGCTGCATAAAATACTATGAAATCAGCCAATGATCATCTCTATCATTTGGATCACTCACATATGACAGTGGCATCCCTTCCACACAGTTTTCCATACCATCCATGTGTCTGCACAGTTTTTGCTGAGTGCTCCACCACAAAGCCAGGACCCATGAACAGGCCACAGATAAGATATAACATGGACTAGCTCTCATTTCTCCCCTCTCTTCCCCCACCTCTACACCTCATTTATGCACCATCCTGCTTCTCCTATTCTACAGGATGACTGTGCAGTTTTTTGGTCTCTCGTTGATATGCAACGTTGTGCTTTCAGATGGAGAGGTGGAATAAGTTGAAGCAGTGCAACCCTGCACATGGAAGTGACAAAGGAGTGCTGCCACCAGGAGTGCAACAAGTTTAATGTGAATGTGTTTGGCAATGTTTGTATGAGAGAGCTTGTTGCCAAGCTACTTGGTTAAATTTACCCCCCCCCCCTGCCAGGTATTTATCTGAGGAGTTAGTAAAGCCCCAAAACAGAGCTAAAACAAGCAGTACCATGGTTGGAGGCTGTAGCCAATGCAGAAGTACCTTAAAATGCAATGCTGCTGGTGCTGGCTAGATGCTAGCTCCTAATTAATTTCTGGCTACAACTGAACCCCATTCAAAAAGTGCCATTGTCTCTCCAGCACGGCTGGTTTAACTTTCTGAGCTTCTGTACAGTCATTTTACTCCAGACACAGTTCTACTGGTTAAGGAGTTATACTAATGAGACCCTCAAAGAATGCTGTCACGTTATTTTTTGTATGTTTTAATGCCACTTGTTAACAATGTCCTGTTAGCAGAATTTAGCTAATGTTGCTAACGTTAGCCCACAGTCAGGTAGGCTTTCGCCCACCAGCTTGCTCACCAGAAGGCTGATGACTTGTGTCATATCTGTGTACATAACACAAGAGGTAATTACACATATTTAATCTATATTTACATATTTCTTATATTTATTTTTTCCCATTTAGCCAATAGCACAATTGCTGAAGTTACTTTGCTGCATGGCTTAGTTTTTGCTAAAGCAGTTTGAGAAGTTTTAATTCAAGAGCAGCAGTTTACAGTCTCAACAAAAATAAAGAATATTTTAAACTGTTTAAAGGTTGAAGCTATTGCATTTATACACATTAGACACTGTAACTGCAATATCGTATCTGCTTATGAAGCCACAGTGTACTACAATGTAGACAGGTGGGCAACAACATTAATAACATTAATTTTAAGTTTAAGTGTTTGCATATAAATATAATTGTACACTATTTCAGTGTATTTTGTTTCAGGTATGTAACAACATGGGGCAGTTGGATACTAGTGTGGGCAGCAGGACGATTCTCTGTAGGCTACCTGTGGCTACCTTAGTCATTCATTCAATTTATTTTAGGCATGACTTGACTGTTTATTCAAGTCATTTCTTGTTTATTCATTCATCGGGTGCACACAAACACTGCTCAAAATGAATACCAGTGATGCTCTGTGTTTGCTGGATGTGAAAATAAGGCACTTTTTACTATCATGTTTACTACATCAATTTTATAAGATGATAATATGTTGTCTTGTGTTTACAGCTTGTTATGCTGCACCCAAGTGGTCAAATGATAAATGAGTACAGGTTTAAGTTACAGCAAAAATATCTTAGCCAAGTATGCTTTGGAATTATGTCCATATTTAATAACTCTGCACCTCATGATCTAGGTCCAGTGCTAATGCAGGGCAGAGGGTACCCTATATGTAGCAGAGGAGGACAACTTACTGGAGAGCTGTGTTTCCCCTCTTCAATAACTTTTGACTGAAAGAAGTGGTGTGCAATGGTAAACAAAATGACTGGGAGAAGTAAACAGAAGAGCAGGGAGAAATGGAGAGAAATGGAACTTTCATACAGGTGATGAGAGTTTGTTGTTGACCTGTTTGCCTTTTTATTAAGCACAGTCTTCCTTTAACCTTAACCATGTACCTATCCATAGTTTGTTTTCCATAACCACTGTCTTTTTCCTAACCATATATATGTGACAATTCAAAAAGCATTGGCATCGGACATCAAATAAAATGTAGTTGTTCAATGTAAACCAGGGTTTTGCAGAATCGTTGTTGACACAGTACACCAGAGGCTGTGCTTCTGTTTTTTCCCAGGTCTCCACCCCATCTGCTCTTGAGTGTTCCTGCTGCTTCTGTGACAAATAGATACATAGGCTACAACATTCATGTGGGAGCTTCTTGATTGTCGTGACACCAGAGAAGCACAAGGAGTACAGCGAGCTCTAGAATTTACTAGTAGATGTGTATGAGCATTGCATGTCATGTCAAGACTACACAGTAGTCATGCAGTGAGGACCAGAGAAAACTATATTCAGACAGCAGCATTGACTTGTGTTCTTTGTGCCCTTTTCACACAAAAGTGAAACAGAAAATATCTGTTTTCCTTTGTTAGGGTCCTGTTAATATGAGATCTTCTGATCGCCGCTGGCATGTTACATGGGACTCAACATAATTAAGAAACATTTACTAACTTAGCCAAGTTGGATCAGGCTCCGTGTGATTCATGTTTTATTATTTTCATCCCATTCATCATTCTCCACCCAGTCCTAAGTCTCTTGTTCCAGACCATGTCATTCCTCATCCAACCAGTGATGGTCCTGGACCCTCCCTGCCTTTCCACTGTCACCTGATTACCTACTGCACACACACCTGCCCCTCATCATCCCATCAACATCTCATTATATGTACACTCTGTAATCTGCCCTTACCCTCTGCATGGTGTTCTCACTTTAGTGTTCCAGGCCTTTATTTTCCAGTTTTTGCCTCAGCCAGTACCCAGTTTGTGTTTTGCCTCGCTGACCGCTTACCTGCTGAACCTATTTTGTAATTTTCACCAAGTGAACAGCCTTTTATCTTCCCTGTCATATTTGTGTCCTGCTTTAAAGTCCCCACCATTATACCAAGTGTTATGTAGCACTGCATCCTCAGTCTTAACTCTTGATGCTATAAAAAGGGGGTTTGACATCATGACTGACAACCGTGAGTGTGCTCGTGATTGCTTCGGGTGGGTGTATGGGCGGGACCTTGAGCCACGGACTCCGGCTAACCAGTTCATAATGTCACTAGTGCAAAATGGCAGCACCTGTGTTATTTTGGCTTCATTTTTGTACAGTGGGAGGAAGTGTAGATGTGTTGTCCATCTTTATATACAGGCAGTGGACTGCATTATATTCATGTGTGTAAATGAAGAAGAAAAATATAATAGTAAATATAAAGTAGTTCAGTACAACAACACCTTTAACTATGACCTTAATAAAAAACAAGTAACTGAGATTTATAGTTGTGTGTGTTTATAGTTGTGAGCTGTTATATTAGATTGCAAAGCTAGATTGGCCGCTTGTTTTATTACATTAACTTCTGTGTATAATATAATTCCCACCAAGACAGTATGATGTGTCCCCAACAACAAGCCCTGGATCACCAGTGACCTGAATGAGCTGCTGAACAGAAAGAAGAGAGCCTTCAGGGAGGGGAGATTTACTGAGTATGCAGAGAGAGCTGAAAGTGAGACTGAGGGAGAGCAAAGAGGCTTACTGGACGAAGCTGGAGAACGAGCTCCAGGATAACAACGTGAGGGATGTGTGGGCAGGGATGAAAACAACCACAGGGTTCAAGGTGAAGAAGAATTAGGCTGAGGGAAACCTGAACATAACATAGCAAATGAACTGAATGTTGAATGATTCGTCAACAGATTTAGTCTAGGACCTTCACCTCCTCTTGAATTTGGCCAAGGCAAAGGAGATGGTCATGGACTTTGGGAGGACTAAGTTGAAGAGGTGGAGGTGGTGGAGGACTACAGATACCTGGGCGTCCATCTTGACAACAGACTTGACTGGATGTACAACACTAAGGCTGTGTACAGGAAGGGACAGAGCAGACTTTATTGTTAAGCTCAGGTCCTGCAGCAAGATGTTGCATCGTTTACCAGACTGCTGTTGCAAGTGCAGTCTATCTATCTATCTATCTATCTATCTATCTATCTATCTATCTATCTATCTATCTATCTATCTATCTATCGATTAAAATTACTTGGTGATCTGATATGGCTGACGTCAGGTTCCCAGACTAATTCAAAATTCTGGCCATTGTGTTGGATGCTATTCCTCTGTCTCTTTTATTATCAGCAGAGCAGTGAAAGTGCCTCTAAATACAGTTTGTGTATGTCTTTGGCAGGAACTGAGGTTTTTCTGACATGCAACCAGGTGTTTGCGTGTTCTGCCAACTCAGAGGACAAGCTGGGCAGCCCCAGTCTTCTTGGATTATAGAGGCTTTTTCTAGAGCTTATTCTGCAAAGGTGGATGATTACTTCTACTACTGTTCATCTCATTCCACAAGAAAACTCCTATCCTGGGGGCTTTGTTTAAAGTGATATTATTGAAGGATAGCTGCTCGGCACCCAATTTGACTCCACTTAACAGCTTTTTAGATTTAATCATCTCATTGCCATTCAATGTTCCCAAGTGGGGTCAGATACATTTCACCCTTTTTTTCTTTGGCTCATCAGGATGTGATTGAATGTGTCATTGTTAAAGCACTCTGGGGAAATTTGCTCCTGGTCTCCTAAAACCTCCTGAAATGTCTTAAAATATATTGTGATAGAGTGACAGATGGAAGTAAACATTTATCAATCTCTCTGATAATTCAGGTTCTAAGCCCTAAATATTTCTAATATTGGTTGAAGTTATAGCTATAGATCTTTCTAATTTGACCATGACACGACTCCTTAAAGGGTAATATGGCCAAGCAGTTTGAGCTCCACTTTCTCCTGCATGACTTTGAAAAATGCAAGTAGTGGCCATGAAGAACAAAGCATGAGCCTTCTTTGCTGCTGGGTGACACTTCTCAAATTCAACTCTTTGTTAACCACCAGGTAATGAACCTTAGGAAATTTGTTCTGGACCATGGCTGCTCGCTGTAACCACTGGAAGATGTAGTGAGATAAACACCAGAAATAGTCCATCAAACATGTGAAACCGTAAAACCGCAACATGGTTCTTTTTGCACAGTTTAAACAAAATAGATATGTTTGTTAATTAGTAAGCTTTAGATGTATTGGTAGGTGGACATGTTACTTTCTGACAAAGTCAGGCTAGCTGTTTCCCTCTGTGGCCTGTTTTCCTTTTATTTACCAGACAAATAGGAGAGTGGTACTAACTACTCATCTAACTCTTCGCCTGAAAGCAAACATGGTTATATGGTCGTAATTATTCCTTCCCTGTGAAGTGAACACTGTAAGAAAGGAGGGACAAAATCCACATTATCAGTTCTGTGCAAAAATATGCTCCTAAATTTAGTCATAGCAAATGAGAGGCTTCAGCAGTTTAAATTAGCCAAATCAAGTCTTTGTCCTGGTAATCACTTTTGTCCTGAGAATACAGGTAATCAACACCATCTCCTAGGAACAATATACTTCTAATTTGCAACAGTAGATACACTCTGGGAGACATTTTAATTTGTAAACTATGTTCTTTAATCAAAACAAAGGGCAAATGTTTTCAGTGAACATATCTAGGCAATACTGGATTTATTTGCAAAATGTTCTACAATTTGAGAGTGGTAGAAAAATGCAGCACAAAAAACATCACCAGAACATTTTCCGTCAAAATGTATTTGGCAAAAAAAAGAGATGGTGTAACAGATCAGAACACTGAAAGATACACACTCCATTTGTCTGACAATACAGTATTAGAAAGATTTTGTCCCTCATTTCTTACAGCGTAGTTAAGGCCAGTATGGACAGCAGGAATGGTTACAGTCACTAATAACTCTCTCAATATACTCTCGGCATGTGGGCATTGTCTTCAGACATAAAACCAAAACCTGTTTGAATGTGTCATGTGGTTTTACAGTACAAGGCCAGTTATTTTAGATGTCTACACTTGAATAGCAACACAACCACTAGAGGGCACAGGTCAGCACTGTTCTCAGCTGAGCAGTACGTACCAAAGACAAACTTGGTGGCAACCTGGATGTCCAGATGAGTCCACACTCAGGAACAGGGACTCCATCCTGATATAGGCTAGACCTGGACTGTTGGGGGCTTCCAGTGTGGTTGAAAGGTCTGATATACAGAACACTTTCCTTTCAACACTGGGGAAGGATTAAGTGAGAATCAGGTGCTCATACCCCCACCATGGACATAATTCTTGAGTTCTAATTTGAACCCTGTATGAAAGCATCCAGTCTCATCTGGACTAAGGTTACATCCACACTAATGCATTTTTGTTTTTAAATGGTTAATCTTTGCTACGTTTACACCTAACATCCACACTACTCTAGTGTTTTATAACTGCTAAAACTGAGACCTTTTAAAATGCTGCTGTCACAACATGTTGCTCCCTGATTAGTCACGCCCGTATCATGTGACCCTTTCCCAGAAGAAGGGAAACATCAGCCTTGACTACCAGCTGTTAATTCAACATGGAGAACAAATTGGATGTACCCTGAGTTGAAATTTTCTATCATTGTTGTTCATTTCACACATTGATTGTTACTGGAGATATTAAGGATGAGGGGCTTATTAAAACATATATATATTTGTGCAGAAAAGGAAAACAAAAGGAGTATGGAGGGTAAGAATTCTTTAAAAGAATGAATAATGGACAGATGTAGGGTAAATCCTTGTGATTAATGCTGTGATCACTTGAGAGCTGCTCTTTAAAGTTCTTCCTCCACTTCACTTTAAGTAGGAGTGGGTCTCTTGATTGATGTGTTTATTCTTCAAGTCTATGTGTAATCTTCATAAACAGTGAATCATTTTTTACTCCTCAGTTGGCTGTTTAGAGCAATTTTAATTGTAATTCTTAGAGGTTTGATAAATACAGGTCCAAAACTATGAGCTAGATTCTCCCACATTCACTTTAAACTTGTTGATGAGCTTAGACTTTGATTAAAACTGAATTCAAAACCACTTTGTAAAAAGAAAATATATCTAATCAAAGTTTATTCAAAGTCATCACTGAATGACTGAATGATTAGTTGAACTTCGTACCAACAAAAAGGCAGCAAACAGGTTGTGTTTCTAAGCAACTTATGAAGTGTCTCTTCACACTACCACCCTCAAAACATTACTCCTCTGGTATCTCCCAGGGACTTTCTCTGCGGTCTTCTGTATGTCACTCTTATCTGTCATATTGGCACAAACACCAGACTTAAAGGTGTCCTGGTGGATCACAAATGTGCACTACCAAAGAAGTGTGATATCCTGGCTTCAAGTCCAACCAAGGATTCATGTCTCAACTAATTATTTTATGTGATGATGACATAATTCAAGAGGACATACTGACAGAGGAGTGTTGTCACACCTGCTACGCTTATCTTAGCTGACCTATATGAATGCATTCATTTTTTCTTCAGATTATTTATGAATGTTGGTGCTGTCACCATTTAGTGTTGTTTCCCAGTTTGGTCTGGTCACCCTTGTTCTTCATCTTTACCAAGATTGAAATGGACTTTGGCAAGCAATAAATAATACAGATGTTAAATTCAAAGTCATTTGAAAGATACGAAAGATGATTGTTCTCCTCTACTTAAACTTTCAAAGAAGTACTGAAAAGGGTCTGAGTGTATAATGCTATCCTCCTAATAAATACATGAGCTTTATAAAAAATAAAGAGACTTTCGTAAATGCATGAAACTGTGAACTGCTCCTGTTAAGACACCTGAACATGTAGAGCTCCATGCTTCATGTTACTGAGGCTTGAAAGCTTTTCTCCTCTGGAATTTTCTGAGTTGTCAACTCAGAAATTAATTTAGAATTTTATATCCTACATCTTCTAGATAGGTGACCTGTCAGGTCAGTCACGCAGAGCCAGTCAAAGCTCTGTTCAGAATGGATCATTACTATATTGGTTCAAATCAACAGCATCTACTTGTTGTATTAAATGGTGATTTATAAAAATATGCATGTAGCAGACATCTTATGTTATTCAAGGAACTCTTGTTTCACCTTCCACCATATTCATTACATCAAACAGGAGTCCAGGCAGCTGTTGGTACTTGAAGTGAATTGCATTTAAAGGTTGCTGTGGCCTCATTGTACTGCCCGAACTTTAACAGATGCCATAAAGAGGTGTTGAGTAAATGTGTAAATGTTGAGCTGTGGCGTCAGACTGAGCAGCTTGATTCAGAGGTTGTGCGAAAGCAGAACGCCTTCTTTATGTTGAATTAAATTAAACTATTTGGAGAAGCTGAGTTATGCGCCAACATTTGGAAGGATTTGCCTCTCCCACAATCCTCCTCCTATAAATGGGAAGAACATTAGCCTCACATTTAACCAAAAATAACAGCTTTACTTGGCAACAGAAAACCACAGTGACACCACGACTTTCTTCAGTACAAACATGATACCAATCTGGTGCTAGTTTGGGAAACAGGTGTGTTTTTATGTGCATATGGGTATACACACACACAGGGTAGAGTACCTTTATTTGAGCTATTTTGTTGTTGTGCTCTGTCTCATGACTTTCCCACAGGTACAGGAAGTCTGAACACATTCTGACAAAGCCGTACAGCTGGAGCGTTAAGATCCCTCTCTTTTTCTTTCTGGACGTCTCAGCTTAAACACTTATATAAATGTCTCATTTTAGCCACATCTTAGCTTCATCCCTCTCCTGTTGTAGATCTGACTACTACTGCCTCCTTCTGCTCCCCACAAACAGGATGCTGACCTGTCATTAAGGAGACATGTTATTGACTAATGTCTAGGTTTCTTAGTTAACTTCCTAGTTAACCTTATACACCTGCCTGTTGTCAGAAAACATACTTACCTGTTAATAGTCCATATACAGATCTATTTAGGGACTACTTACCTGTTGAAAGTCCACCAGTTTAGTCGTTGAAGGACCCATAAATTAACCGGTGAGTCCTTATACTTATATATACACTTCCTGTTTAGTGGTATACTCACCACTGTATTATTTACCTACAACCTGTATTTAAATGGTTTCTTTCTTTTATTATAACATGAATATATTTTCCTATTTTAGAATCTTTAATGAAAAACCACTTGTGCCAGTGCCTCCACTTACCTAACCTAAGTGGACGAAATTTGGAGACACATGGACACACGTGTCTCCAATTTTCTTTCTTGACTAATGGTTGCAGAGCTCCATATGAACTAATGTAATAAGACCAGTCAATCATGATAACATTTAAAGATACGAAAATACAGACGGGTATGCCCAGGGAATATATTATAAAATAAAATTCAGAGCAAACATTGGAGAGCAGGATCAGGAGCTCTCTCACCTTCCTGTCGTTGTACCAATGTCAAACAGACATCATGTTGTGCATTTTGTTTCCACTTGTCAGCTGAAGTTATTCTAATTCTGTCAACACAGGATTATCGTCTTGGCTGCTGCACAGCTCTGTAGATATAAAACAAACATGCTCTATGTGATTATGAAATCAGACTGTACAGATGATGAATAAACATGGCGTATTATTTACCTCCTGACAGATCAAGACTCAATTACCAAACATTTAACCAAATATGGTCCCATGTTTTCTTTTGTCCTACTAGTATTTGAAATACCAGAAGAAACTGACCCTTGTACCGTAGGCATGGACGTACTGGTCATTTATTTAAATACAGAAAACAAGATGTGCTCACTTGTATACACTGAGAATTCTTTTTTATTCACACATTATGAGGTGTTGACATGACACCACATTTCCTGCTGCAGTATTTTTCCTTTCTCCTGAAAAGTGTGGTAAATCATTTCATGAAGATAACAATACAGTAACGTGTTTCGACTCAAAAGAGTCTATCAGGTATAAGGTGCAACGAGAACAGGTCTTCGATATAAAAATCATCAGGTGGTCATGTGACCACCTTTATTATTGTCATTACCACCACCATCAACTTCCATTCTTAATAAGCTGGACAGTCATTTCATTATTAATCAACCATTGGCCCCATTCTTGAAGACCACCTGATTTTTCTATTTCATTTTCTACTTCTTTACTGCAATATTACAAACACAATTTTACTAGACCCAATGCAGCACTCCCTATCTTTTTCTACACATTTCTGTTGTTTGCCAAGACACCATCAACAGACAAGGACATTAGTGTTATCAAATATAGTTGCCTTAATTATGTTTAGGGCCTGTGTGGGGACTCGCAACAGACATTTGTGTGTGCAAATGCGTGTGTTTACACATATTTGGGATTTGGGAAGGAGAATTAGTACTGTCAGCACCAAAATCAGATACAGATTATCCACTGTATTTAACTACGCTTTACAACTGAGGTCTCGGAGACCCCAAACACAACTCAAGTGCCATTTACTATAGCATACTTCTGATAGCATGTCATCAGTTCAAAATCATGTTTAGAAGAAATTCATATAGATTCAGGAAAATCCAAATTAGGGTTAGGGTGGATGATCCAGTGGAAACCACCAACATCAGGTAAATAGTGAAGAGAGAATTGAATGATTGAATTAGATTATACAACAGATTTTACTACATGACAGAATGTTATTGGTCAGCTGATGACCGTCAGAACTAATAACTGGCCCATTCATTCTTGGCATCAAAATCAGCTCTTTGATCAGTGGCTTTGTTTCCTTACATGTTGTCCAGTTGTCCCGTTTTGTTTTAACTACTCTCTCATGGCAGCATAATGCTTTAGCTGGCTTAGACTTTTAGGTTTGGTTTCAAGATTATAGTATAAAGAATTAATTTATCATTCAAGCTGTAAAAATTTGCTTTCTATCCAAAACATATTGACTGCCTTACTCAGAGTTACCAAATGAGTATGTGTTATCTCTATTTGCTTGTGTGCTTTTATTGCAGTCTGGCTCAATTTTGATGTGGCCTTTCACATCTGTGATCACAAAATCCTAAATTGTTTTTAAAAGCTGAAACATCTCAATACACAGAAGTAATCACAAAGTTGTACTTGGGCACTTTATATGCACTTTTGTGTTTCTTGGTCTAATTTTGCACCCTTTAATGCAAATGAACTCATGGAGATTTTCAAGGATCTATCTTGGGTCCTGCATTCTTTTCTATCTACATGCATCTCCTTGAGTAGTTTGATGTGATATATCTCCGGTTACTGGCCTGATGACTGCTATGATTTTATTCTTGTCTAAGTTTAAAAGTTTATTTTGTCTGTGTTACATCCCCCTTCTAGTCGAGGGATATGAGAGGACGGTAACAAGGTAGTCAAAGATATGGAAGCAGTGGTTGCGGTAAAGAATAGATTCATTTATTGTTAATACTGGTTACAGACCGTACACGTGGAGGAGGTGGAGAGGACTTAATGGTTGTGCCAAAGTAAATGGAAACTAACGAAACAAAACAGTACCTGACTAGGACCCCTTTCTCTAAAGAAAAACAACAAAAACACCTAGTCTTCGAACTAAGAAACCGTTGGCAAAACATTACATAAGTGGCATCAACCTCTTTCCTGGTGTCTTTAACAAAGGTCCTTCTGCGTGAGTGCGCTATGTATGGGTACCCACTTACCTAGTCCTTCAACCTCCACAAGGTTGTAAACCAAACACACCTGCTTAACGTTCAAAAGTGCCAAATATACATGAACAGAACTATCAAAAACAATTTGTCGAGCCGAGTCCGTTCCTCTGAGAGAGCGTGGCAGTCTCCAGCGCTTCCCTTTTGTGTCCGACGGAGTGAGGCCGCAGGTGGATGTCACGGTTTCTGGTTTGTTTCCTGTTTTATTTAGAAATTCCGTGTCTGTGTCTCGTTGTGCCTTTCTGTCTTTGTCTGGTTCCCTCCTTGGTTCTATTGCACTCACCTGTGTCTCGTCACTCACCTGTGTCTGATCCTCTAGCTTACCTCCCTTATATATAGTGGCCCCTTCCATTTGTGTGGTGTCGGATAATTGTCTT
>JAVQJD010082013.1:0-23971 GCA_036023655.1 Nannoperca australis | reverse complement strand
AGGACAGGTGGTAGGACGGTGAGAGAGGAGATCTGTGATCTCTGTCTCAGACAGGGAGGAGAAGGTGGAGAGACTGGTAGTATTAGTTGTAGAGGACAGCAGGAGGGTCTGGGAGGTGGGTTCAGGGAACTGGCTGCTAATGTCCATGACTTTCTTCTCAAAGAAAGAGGAGAAGTCATCAGCAGTCAGGGAGGAGGGACATATTATTGGCTAAAAAGCAGCGACAATGCCACTGTCATGAAAAGTGACATTATGAAATGGGAATATGTAATAAAAAGTGACATGGATTAAAAGTTGCAGTCTTAAAAATGGTGCTAATATGAAGACAAGAATGAACAAATAACATAATTATATATAAGTCATAATAACGAGTTGAGTTTACATACTTTACTGTCTACTTCTTCAAGCATTGTTTCATTTATTAACGTCTTACACAGTTTACTATACTGTACTTGTACTACAAAGAAATATGTTTGAAGAAATAATTCCATATTCCATTCCATAAGTTTGATAGCTGATTTGTTAAATAGACTACAGTCAGTTATAGGGACAAATATAGACCTTTGCACATCCCTGACTTATATATATTTTAAGATTAAATCAATGAAGATGCTAAAAAGTTTTAAGTTTTGTTGATTAGCTTTTGAATCATCATAAGTGTAATTTTGGGACCTTTGTTGCATGTCTGTCTCTACCTCATTTCCTGTCATCTCTACACTGTTGTGGTCTAAAGGGATGAAATGCCCCAAAACGTTAATTAAATAATCTGATAACATTATATTGGTTGATATTTGTGAACACAATCTATTCTATAAAACCCCAATAAATCTGTGAAAAATCTATGGCGATCCCTGATACACCACACTATTGAACTCCCTCATCAATGCCTCCACACGTCCAGACATCTTATAAACAATGGTCGGTTTCTAGTGGAAAGCATTTTAAGTGAAGGACTGCAGCAAGTACAAGCTGAGGGATCTACGGAAAGAACTTCCCTGTTTGAAGAGTACTGACAAGGTGTTTCCACTTTCTGAAAACAAACCAAAAAAAAGAAATAGAAACAACTTAGAAGCTGGTCATAACTTGGCTACAGGCTTAACTCTAAAAGCCTAAAAGCAAAAGCAAAAGCTGGCAGAGTTGAGCATTTGTAAGTATTCATCTCACATCTGAGGTCTTCCCTGGGCTTTCTGCGCCCAAACTTCATGTACTGTTCACTTTCCTGATACAGGATGGTAGCTTTCAATATTCTCCTCTTTCTCTTAGTCAATGTGTAATATACACTTGCACAATGAGTGATAGTTTGCCACATGAGCTGCAGCACTGCTCATGTTCCCCTGTGGCTGACTGGATATAAGATGGACTGTAGTCTGAGATCAGGAGGCTTTTCTGGATATTCAAACCTTTCTCTGATGAATAAAAGGTGTAAACTGAAGCTTACACAGATAAAAAAAAAATTAACATGAACATTAGTTTATTGAACAATGACTGCAATGAGCAAAGCTGTATGTTTTAAGAATGTTGGGGCCCTGAGCCATGATAACGTGTTGTCAGTTTTGTGTCTTTATGGGTGCTGGTGTGATGCTGAATGTCGAGTTTATCATGGTATGCCTCAAAAGAGGGGGGAAAGAGCCTTAATTACCTCTCACAAGACTGCTGAAGTTAATTTCTGTAGTCACGTGCTTAACCAATTACTCAGAGTGTAATGAAGTGGAACATGGCTCACCAGAGTTCACAGAACATCCTCCACCCCTCTTTTTTAGCCTAGTTTGGCTATTCCAGAGTGGGAAGCTAATCATCACTAAACATTAAATCAAGCAATACTTCACTGGATACATACATATATCCGTGTCAATATCCATTCCTCGTTTAATCATTTCTCCACAGCTATCTCAATATCACGGGCTAGTGAGAGAGGCGGAGGGAAGCACATTATCTATGCCAGTGTGTTACAGTATTAGGGATTATCCCTGACAGATAGTTTCCCTTCCAGGCACCATTAGCTTGGCCTCATCCCATTTGGTATTTCCAACACCTGCGACCACCATCCTCTGGGCACAAGAATTATTACCATTGTATTTTTTCTAGGGTATATAAATTAATCATGGGGATCACAAGCAACTACTTTAAATTTCTGGACTGTGACCAAGAAACACATCCTCCCCAAGGATGCCAAGGACCTATGCATCATTAAAACAGAGTTGTGCTATCTGAAAGAGGAACAGTGCCAGCTCCCTCACTTATATACCTTACGGGATTGTGGCCTCTGCATTTCCACATTATGCATAATAGCTACTGTCTATGACTAAATGCAATCAGGGTCCTTGAGTCTGACTTTGAATGCTTAATGAACAAGGGAGACACGTGTTTGCGAGTAGACAAAATAAAGTTGATCAGCTTGAAGCTGAAAGTGGACAGCTGACTACAGCGAACATAAATTAACATTGATCACTGGGCAGAGCACGTACACTAATGATTCAAGGCTGCAGGGGCTTGTTAGACAACCTCTGCAATGGACAGTAATGGTTCCCATAACCTCACAATCCACTAAATACCAATGGCTGTAATTCTTCATTGAGCATCCTTGTTTTGGCAAATATGCTGTCTTCGATTCACATGCATGAAAGAATTATGTGGGTATCAATGTAGACATTACCAAGAAGTTATATGTCAAATAGTACAATTAGATCCACCTCGTGCTGTGGCGAGGAGTAAATCCTTCTTATTACAAGCTTCCAAATCATTTAAACTCAAATCCAGGCTCAAAACGGCAGTGGCATAATTATCAAATCAGTTTGATCAATATGAAGAAACTCATACTTTTTCATATGTATCAGTTTACGAGGTAGCCGTAAGTGCCAGTCAAAATCACAAGTCCACTTTCACGATGCAGGTTTTGTAGTATTTTCATTGGAATCTAATTTGACTTGCTCCTCCACTGATATGGTGCTTGGCAAGAGCTTATGAATTTTAAAACATATTGATTTGGAATTACTTACAGGTGCTGGCCTATAACAGTATTGATTGCAGATAGGGATTCTGACAAAATGTCTGGAAAACATTTCACATCGATTTAAAGTTTCTCAAATCACATCTAACTTTAATTACCATATGCAGCTTTGTGTCATTCATTTAGAACCTATTCATCTAGCACCCTAATTAACGTATAATTACCTTAAAATCTGAAGTAGACTGAGAACGGCAACTAGGCTGAGCAGTTTATTGAAAAAATAGAACATTTTGTACATTCTATTGTTAGATAGATAAAGTTTATTCATCTATTTTCTCCAGAACAGGCGAATATATCAAACCAGTGAGTCTCATAAGGAAAGACATCAACCAAATCTCCCGTTATTGATCCATCCCTTCATATTTGATTGAGACTTATGACAAGACTGTGGGCAGGATGACAAACAAAAAGGCAGAAGGTTAAAAAAAGTGGAAACCAAATCAATAATGATGACTGACAAGATGAAGCTTGGATGATCGGTATTGTGCCCCCTTAGAATATTAAATGGAGAGCAGAATAAATCTACTTCACTCCCTACACAGCTAATGCTTTTTCTGCCTTTTTCCCTCCATGATTAGTGATTTGTCTTGTTTTGTTGCATCCATCTGTCTGCAACAATTTACTACGGGAACAAGACACAAAAGGATAAAGAAAAGCTGTAGGAAGGATGATATTTTGGCAATCATGTATTCTTAGTAAAGTGGGGTCAACACATTCATATCTCTTATCTACATGAGAGAGTAGGGGCGCAGATGTTCTGTCTGTACCTCATTTTTGTGGTTTTTGGTTTTGGTTTTAGGTAATTTTTTGATGCATATATAAAAAACTAACAAACCCACACATAATATGATCTTTCAAAAATGTAAACATGCTTAATTTCATTCATTATACCAAAAAACATTTGCTTTGTGAACTATTTGAGCTAACCAAGAGCTAACCTGATAAGGGGCGTGGGAGAATTAAAGAGAGTGGAGGGCATGGAGGGAGAGACGTGAGGCAAAGTTACTGTTTGTGGTGACAGGTACAGGTTATGTACCAGTGTTCTGAAAACAATAGAAAGTTAGTTATTGTAGTTTGGTGTCCGGATTTGGCTGCTTATCAACATGGTCAACAGCTGGGGTTGTTGTAGCTGTAACACACAGCTCATGAAGGCAATTAAGGTACTTTTAACCTTTTAGCACCCATTGCAGCAATTTGTGCCAAACATTGCGCTGCTTCTAACTCTTGAGTTTCCATGATGGCTTTAGATTTAGTGTGATTTACACTTCCTGAGAGACATTAGAACAACCATGGTTACATTGCAAACATGGAACGCTAACAGCTAGCTTGGCAAAATGTACACTTGGCAAAACAAAAATGGGGCTCAAATTGTAGCCTACAGCATACCTTACTGATTCCATGACAACATACGTATAGTTTACATCCCAACATCTTGGGAATATATAAAACTCAGAGCAAAGACATCTCCCGTAGAAGTAAGGCACAGAATAATAATGAGTCACAAAATCCATTGAAATAATTTTTACAATGCTGTTGGCCTATCAATACTTTTTACATTACCAAGGCTCAGAATGTCTCAGTGACATGGTTCTTTCTGCCACACTCATACTCTCCTTCATCTAAATTGTTGGCATTGTGGGTGTGGGAGCAGTTGTCTCCCGATGTTGTCTGATTATAATATTGATTATAGAACCTTTCAAGAATGTCCAAATGCACAGATCCAGACTGCACTAAAACAGCATAAAGTATGTGATGTTTCTTGTAATGACATTTGTCAAGGTTGGCCAATTTTTAAAAGCTTCATTTTGTAGTTTTAAATCACTGGCAATAGTTGCTGGCATCGTGATCCATGGAAGTTGTGGCTGCATATTTTGAGGTGATTTGAAGTGAAGAAGGAATATTTTTTCTGCTTCAGTTCAGTTTGTCTGTCTGTATACATTTACATTCTTTGTGATATATACCATACACTTAATAACAACACACATTGCTAGAGTAAATATGTTGAACCAACAGTTTTTAAAAAGCCTAGCATTACCTTTGGCAGGATGCTCCATTCATCTGTTGCTGCTGCTGCGAGCATCTTCTATTTTTTATTTTTTTTGCCGGACTCCTGGGAGATAGTGTAGCAGCAGTATGTATACACTAAATATCAGCTCCCCAGTATCGGCTGCTAGCTGGCCCTTTGGCATGGGATCTTGGCTCTGCTTATTTGGTTGAATGAATTATTAATGGTTCACCCAAGTTCCGGCCCTTTTTTTTTTATCCAGAAGGTTTGATGTAGTATGCATCTCATCATCTCCATCTCTCTCTCTTCCAGAGCCAAACGGAAGAGCATTTGCCCAGGAAATATTCTCTACTCACTGGCAACTGGATGGGAAGAAGGATAATCTTTGACCTTGGAAAATGAAGATGTTGTTGCCATGGGAACTGTTAATCCTTCTGTCACTCAAAGAGTGCCTGGCTGGTGAGATGCCAAGTCAAGTCGCCTTTCATGACACAGCTGATATGCATACATCTCTAACAGGGAGGTTTTGCTGCTTTCTCATGTATGTTTCGGTTATCATTTCATTTTAAAGGGAATGAAATCAGTCTCAAGGGAGGACATCATTGTAGTAGTTTTTCTATCTGATTAAAATCTACTTCCACATTGTAAAAAATTGTGCAAAACGTGGCCAAATCTGTGGATTTTGCTTTAGTTTTAAAGGGATTAACAGGGCACCTCAGGGCAAAAAGGAACCAGAGCCAGACATTTTAATTTAATGGTGTAAGTTCTGTTATTTAACAGGATAAGGGTGTTGCAAGGTAAAGTGAATCTGCCTTGTGTCATTCTAAAAATTTAAATTTTGATCTCAACTGGACTTACATTTTTCTTTTCCCTATCATCTCTCATAAACGTGACTCACTGTTAGATTTAAATTTGAAGAGAGACATAAAAGAAGACACACGTATAGGAGATAATTCACTCTCTCTGGTCTTTTTATGCCGAGCAAGAAAATTGTTTTATTATGCAATTTTCTTGCTTTACGTCCAATTGCTGCTACTTACAAGAAATGTGGCAAGCACAAAAAGAAATCCACACTAAATCTTTTCTACACTAATTTATTCTGTACTCAGCCACACAGATTCACGGTGTGCCGAGATGCTGCTCTCCACTGAGAGAAAAGCAGAGTAATATTAGCCTTCACTTCCCTAATACCTGTATGAGCTACAGCTAAGGAGTTAAAATCTCTCTAAGAGCTCTCGCTTTATGTCTCAATTTGGTAACCTGTGCAGCCTAGACACACCCGAGAGAGATTTAATGTCGACAGTCACATTTGACGGATAAATTGTATACTGAATTTAAGCCAACCATTTACAAGTCATCAAACACATACATTTAAATGTACACAGCATATGGAGTGGGGTCTATTGTATTATTGTTATTTATACTTCCATTTCCATTGATTTAGCATCTCATCTCAAGTCAGCGGTTTCATTGGGGTATATCTATGCAGCCTGCAAACATAAGAAAACACAATACAGAGTTGTGCAAATGGCACTGTACTGTAAATACATATACATGCTATTGAGCTCACATTTGTATGCATTCCCATGAAAACAAATTAAGTGTAATTTGTGTGTGTTCATGTGTGTTTACAGGGCAGCTTTCAAGCATACACACAAACCACCCTATCATTTCCCAGGTGAAATAGTCCGGCTATTAAAGGTTCATTAATTTCTTTAATTTAAAGGACATCACAACCAGGGTAAAAATGAAGCACGTCCCTCAGAGGCTGGGAAAACAAGGCCCTTACCTGAGGCAAAGACTCCCACTCTCATTAGGGTGATGATGATGATATGGGAGGGAGCACTCTTTGTCCTAGTCAAGGTTAGAGACGTGTACAAAAACATCTCATCCTCTCAAGCGCACAAAAAGAGAAATGAGTTTTGCGCGTGACACAGTCTCAGAAGAGAGGGTGGACACCAGTGTTCCAGTATCTATTGAAGAAATGTTAGATTTCACCAGAGTAATTAGTGCAACATCGGTTAATTACTCCTGTGTATTGATCATTTGGCTGGAGCTAACCAAAACGACAAGCTCGACGGAGCAGACGCACATGCCCACACAACATGCATATAGACAACAGCTTTGCAGACTCTAATAATTGGATTATAACCAGAGTATGGCAGTACTCTAATTCTGCAACCCTCATGTAAACACTTTAATCAAGTTATTCTACTTGCATTAGGATCATAATGAAATAAATCATAACTCAATTAGCCAGTCAATCTTTCTAATGACTGTTGACATGTAATAAAGCTTAGACTGGTTTTTGTCTGTGTTTTGACTCTATGCATGACATTTCACAGAGTGAACCAGATGCCAGGCTTGAGTTTAAATAAAGAGTGACAGATCTAGCTCTCAGTGAAGCCCCTTTGATAATACAACATTTTCCAAACCCCTCCCCCAAACAGCAATTGTCCAATCAAATCTTAGCAACCATAAATAGGTACACCAGAGGCCTGTACTATGAAGCAGGATTTCGGGTTAGCAAGGTAGCTTCAGGTTTTTATCCTGAGTTTTGAAGGTTACATTGGAGGAGTACTTCTTCCCAGGGTACATCGCCTTGGTTACTTATGCTTCACCCCTAACCTGGTCCAGAGCAGGTTATGTTGGAGATAACAGAACAACGCAAATAAAAGCAACGCCTACTGACCTATCAGTTATCTAAGAAAATGGCATCACCGTTAGAAGATCCTGCAGAGCTTGTTGCGCGGATCGTGAAAGGGGCTCTTATAATATCCGAGATATAGATTCTCATCGGACTGACTTATCTGTATCAGCTTCTAGCAAGAAATGTCAAACCCATTTCACTGTGCTTTTGTATGACAATAACATCCTACAACAGAGACCAATAGAGGCACTTGTGCTTGTTGTAGGCTACTTATAAGATAAAGTAAGCCTACGTACTTCTTTGAAATATGTTTTTATATTTTATTATATTTTATATATTTTATTTAAGTCTGTTATACACAGCCAAGGTTGCAACTGAAAGAATAAGGCTAAAATGAACATTCACAGCATAAGAATACATCTAAGCAAACATGAATTTAATGGAATGCACACATATATATATGTACTGTATATGTACAGTGATACTGTACTTTTCATTTACATATTCACACAGTTAGCAATTTTTTTGCCAGCTGTCTTTCCTGCATTTGGCAGCTGTGTTGTTTAGCCTGGATGACGTGTTTAACTTGCATTTTTCTAACATTATAGTTTGCTCTTTGATTTAGTTTTTTTACATACTGAGAATTGTGAATGTTAAATCTGCTGCTGTTATCATTGTACACTGATAATGTGTCGTGTGAGAATTGAAAGCTTGACAAGCACAGCAATAATAAGCGAGGGGCCTGGGGTTTAGCAAACCTGTAACTGCACTTCTACTTCAAAAGTAACTTGAAAATAATTTAAAAAATCATGTTAACTCTATGTTATTTGTCAGATTACTGTGAACCGTGTATGCTGACTGAACTTTTACCTTAATCTGGGCATTTACAGTTCACTACTAAATTATTTACTGAACATATTAGCATCCTGACTATGAATGAGGGCAGAAAAATAAGACACACGTGTTGAAGGCTGCATAGAATATGCCAGTTAAGCAATATGTTACTGGGTTATCTTTAGTTAATTGCTCACTCATCGCAGTGCATTATCTGCATGGTGACATGTGCACAAGAGTGTTTATTAAATGCAGAATCCACTCAAAGAGCCACGTTGGCAGCTAATTATATGGGTGTATGGTTTATATACAGTTTTCTGAGGGCTGAGTGATTTATTTTTTACATAAATTCATTGTCCCTTGCTCAGCACCATTGTACAGCTAATGTGTTTTTTCAACACAGAGAATACGCGCCACGGTCCCGTCTTCACCCAGGAGCCTAGTGACAGTATTTTCCCACTGAGCACTGATGATAAGCAAGTGTTTATTAATTGCAAAGCTAAGGGAAACCCTCCTCCGCATTATAGGTAAGTGTTTTGCCTGCTCTTTGACTATCTATAAGGTTTGACTACAGTGCTCTGTTGGGCCAGTTCAGAAACACAGCCTGATATGATACCAGGCTGAGGTATGATAGCTGTGTTACCAGGTTGTGTTACTGTAGCTACTGGCAACATTTACATTTCAGTGTAGTAATTCATTAAAGGTTGGGGGGGTAATTACATATTTAACCATATGTGTCTTTCAACGGAAAGATGAAAATGAAGTTTGCCCCACAGTATTACTGAAACTGGGCGTAGTTGTGAAGTGACCCATCAAGTGTTGTGTTTGATGATTTTAATTTTTGTAATTTTTTGTAAAACAGGTGGAAAGTGGATGGGAGAGAAATAAATACAGAGTCAGATCCAAACTACAGCCTTGTAGAGGGGAATCTGTTGATCAATAATCCTCATGTCATCAATCATGGAGGAGTGTATCAGTGCATCGCCACCAACGCATTTGGGACTGTTGTCAGCAGAGAGGCAAAGGTCCAGTTTGCATGTGAGTAGAGTATGCAGATTTTTGTATGTATTGGAAAATATATTTAGAATAGGGCTGCAAGATAAAATATATCTTCTGTTCATCAAATAACTAAATATCTGACTAATCATTGCAGCTCTAACTGATATAATGAACACAAACTACTTTTGCAAACATGCTAGTAGGTATTCAATTCAATTCAAGTATGATTCAAGGAATGGCACTGTTGGTCAGTGAAATAGAAAGAGTAAAATATCTGGACAGCTGTAGGCTTGACTGCCATGAAATTTGGTACATTTATCTAGCATCACCAACATGTAAAGTTTTCCACTTTCAAATATTTCATGACTCTAATTTGAGCTTACATAACATATTAACATGCTTACAATAGGACGCCAGTATGCTAACAGTACCTTCTTAATTTGCAAAATTGTAGCAGTATTAGCATGCTAAACATTAACCTTGTGTTGCTAATTGGGTAATGGACGTTTTTGCATTTATTGTAGGAATGTTTAATCTTTTAAATCCAGCAGATGTTAGCAGTTGGTAACAGACTGAGGGCTCAGTTTTAAAGTTGACGCAGCCGTGTTGGCATCTTGATGACTTGCCGTGCTCCCCAGTGGGAGGAGAGGCGTGGTGTGGCGATACCAGTCCAGCAGCACGCTGCTGTCTTGGTGCCAAGAATGAGTGTCTCAGAGCAGGTTGACAGCTAATAAAATGAACCATATAGTATGACCATAATATTTTGGTCACTTTATTTGATCACGTCACATCAATATAAACCTCTGAAAAACACTTTTGTTGTTTTGTTTGCCTTTCCACTTTGACTTTATGTATTTCAACCAACTGACTTGACCACGCAAAGTTTAATCCCAATTATGGTATCAATTCCAGCCAGGAAGAATAAACATTAATGAGTAGTAATCATTCAGGTACTTTGGTTTACTCTGGTGAGTCTCAATGTGAAGGCAGCAGGTATCTGTTTCATCTGCAGTCTGTAACTGGAGTGATGTTCAACTGCAGATGGTTATTATGTGGATCATTGTGCACTGTTGCACAGGATGACCACCAGACCTTCAACATGTCCAACAATGTGAATTCAATTTAAAAAGAGACATGCTCTTGGCTGCTGTGTCTTCATATATATTCATGTTGAAGCGCTGCACGTCCCGGTCGACAGTACGTTTCCTCTCCACAGGATTCCCCAAATCTTTGTGCGTCATGATGGGGAGAGCCTTGTGTTTAAAGAAGATGAAAGTAATGAATGTGATTGGCCATGATTGTCACAGTCTCTAACGCGCCTACCTACAACGTATGATAATGTATTCTTCCTGATCCCACTCCGTGTCCAAGTGTGCCACAGGTGAGGAAAGGGAGCCTTTCCACAGAAATACCAAAGTATGTTATACCCCCCACCATGCACTGATGGTTTCACAAAAACAGAGCACTGAGTGAGCTAACTTGATTCCCTGAATCATGTTTTACTCTGTCCTTGAAACGTGACAAAATCACATGTTCAATGTAAATTTCAAATGTTTGCTTTGTGTGCTCACATTTTTATAAAGTGCCTCACAAAAATATCCCTGCTGTAAATGTTCAGATGCAGGGAGTGCTAAAATGTTCCCTGCTTGAATGTCAATTCCCATGTCTGATTTTATTGTGTTACATTTTCATGCAAGTCTGTGGCACCAGTGGAATACACAAAGGACTGTATGTCTTGATTTGGGGGTGTTTTTAATCAGTGGAGTTCTGATTGGACCACCGTTGATATTTGCTCGATCCCCCCTGGGACTTGGTTGGTATCTTAGGACTTTGGGATTGATATGTCTTCCCACTGTTTATTCTCCCACGCAGCACAGCAGTATGTAATTAAAGGTGAAAGTCATTTCTCAAGCGCGATTGCTGAAGATCGCTTTGCTGCACCCTTTATCCGATTTCTCTCTATGATATTAACAGGGGACTCTCAGGTTTGACTTGTAAGCAATGTGAACAGACAGGGAAATATTCTGCAGAATGAAATGCCCTTCACTGGATGTCACCTTTAGGTAAAGTTACTACAGCTGTCAAACCCTGAAGAGACTTTTTATTTTGTATTCAACAGTTTTGCATAACTTTAGCAGGAAGTCAAGGAACACGGTGTCGGTAAGAGAGGGTCAAGCCGTGGTTCTGCTCTGCGGCCCTCCACCCCATTATGGAGGTACAGCACTCTGCGCTCACCCTTCTGCATTGTCTGTTGTAGTCTCACACTCCTGCTTGCCTCAGCAATCTTTATTGTTCCTCACTCTGCTGCTTATTATCTCCCTGTAACACTGCTGTGTCCCTTTTGTTTTTATACCTTCCCACCTTCTCTTTTTGCTGCTCTTCTTTTCAAACTCTGACACACTGTTTTTCCACTCACTTCACTTTATCTCTCAGACAGGGAACTTTTTATGATCAGCCACGGCTCTACCTGCCCAGACCCATGCCTTCACATCTATAGTTCATAGCCTCACACTTCATAACCTTGAGCTCACTATTCTCGCCCATATGATCTGTGACCATGCTGTCATCTATAAAGTCTCCAGTGCTCCACTTCCCCAACTGTCAATTTTTTTCTCGTTGTGGGCAGGTTATCTGTGGGTAATAAAGGCTACTGGTGGCTCCTGTTGCCGGGGGAGCGTTTATCCCGTGGCACAGCTGTGAGTCGGCTCATGTGTCTGTGTGCTGCTGATTAGCAGACCCTCAAAGTGGTCCGCACTCCTGCAGCCACTCTGTGCCCACCAGCACAATTTCACGCCAGCGTACCAGCCTTTCTCCGCTCGCTGTTGCCAGCTGAATCCTGCAGCCACGTGGGATTCCACACTTTAGCAATTTGCCCTCCAGCCTTCCCTCCCTCCCCTTTTAAAAGCCTCAATATCTTTATTTTTCCTCTTAAACAGAATATAGTCACACGATAATGCCAGCTTTAGGTGTTTTAAAATTGAAAAATGGTGCAAAATAAATATTGCCGCAAGGGTATGTCAAAGCTTCTGTAATGCTTGTTGATGCACTTGAGGTGTGCGGTGATGCACCTTAATGAAAAAGGAATCATCCGAACATTCTTTGAGCAATCAATAGGTAAGTGCTCTAAAAGGAGCCGTGCTGAGAGTTAAACTCTGTCAGAGGACAAGAGATTATGTGCCTGCAAGTCCTCTGTTGCTCTGAGACTGCAGCTGTTAAACAGACCCAGTCTCTGATAGTCTCTAATCATGAAAGGTCTGTCAGTTTCTGCCCTGACTTTCCCTGTAATGATTTTAATTCACTGTTTTCCCTCAAGGAAGTGAGTGGGACTTTTTACCATTTGCTCAGTCAAAAGGGCTGACTGCAGAATGTCATGTGTTTGATACAGGAGGCTGCACTAATAGCCAAGTTGACTCTGCAGTCCCTGCAGACATCCCCCCCTCCTCTCTTGCTGTGTTTGTGTTTTACACTTGTACATTGGCATTCATATGATTCCTTTCCATTCTTTATTTTGACACGAATCATCCTTGTTAATCTGTGTGACAAGAGCTGGAGATCAATTAAAACAGATATTTCCTGTCATATCTATAATACAGACTATGATAAAGTAAGCAAATTAGGAATTAATAAGCATATGTGTGGCCTTGCATCTTGTAAATTCCATGTTTGCTTGATTTTACTGTGATACCAGCCATGGCTCATACTCAAAAGATAAGACGGGGTTGATTCTATGTTTTCTTGTTAACAAATCACATGAAAAGACTAAAGATGATAATTTCAGCCCTGTGTTAAAAAAGTGCCAGGGGCAGATTTGGTGGGGACGTGTTGTTTCAGGTACCAGTGAAACAATGTAATTACAATCCAGGAAAGCAGGTTTGAGTAATAGATCCAGAAGTTTAAAGGTTCATCAGATGCCATGTCTTAGAAAAACTGCCAATGTTCTTAAGTTGAACAAAAGACGCATGAAACACTGACAGGTCGTTGATAAAGACATATATTGTACAATGGGAGACAATGAGACATCATCAGCTATCTCAAAGAGAATATACAAGAACACAGCTTTATAGTATTCTGAAAACAAAGAAACTATTTTCTATTGGTCAGTATAACATGGTTTGATAGGATTAAACCTATAAGAGCTTAAAAAACACACCTCTGGGACCCTTTGGCCTTGGTCACGTTGCTTTAACATAAACAGAAAAAAGACAAAACTAGGTGAGAGGTCATGACTAGAGACAGTATAAAACTGGAACTATCAGATAATTAAAGCAACTACATAAGTATATGATTACTAAATACTATTAAGTTTACAATTAAATGATTATGAATAGATGATTAACATGTGAATAAATTATATAACGATAAGCTCACATCTAAGTTTACTTTCACAGCCACAGCAGTTTAACTATAAAACAAATTATCACAGTGAGAATAATTTTATTCTAAAATAAACCACAGAATTACCTTGTTCATATAACAATGTAATCTGCTACAAATGTACGTTTGCACATATTTGATTGCCAGAGGACTTCTACTTCTATACAGGACAACACATTCTTTTGTTGGAGCCCCTTGTGTCGACACCCCAACTGACCAACACAGCGGTGTAATTCAAAAGAATGAGGGGGCTGCATTATTTTACACAGTGCTGTTGTCTGTCTCCCTTAGTCCATCACTCAGTACTGCCCTTACTGAGTCTGTGGCACTCAGTCCCAAGCCAATTCATTCTTACTGAAGACATACTGTACGTCTTTAAAAGTGAGTCACAAATATATACTTTCTTTTTTTTAGGGATAAAATACATTTTAATTACATTCACAATTAAACAAAAGTAAGTATTACATTTGTTGGGCAAATCTTTTGGATTTGGACTTCATGAGTATCTGCGGTAGTATACTTACTTGTAAAGTGTTACTCGGGAGATATGCACTCTAAATACATTGAAGTTGGATTCGGAACAGTGTGGCTGATTTATATATTACATTCAAAAACCCAGTGAAGTAAAAAATTCCTTTGTCCCTGTGTTATATGTTCTGTTTTGAGACAGGCCAAATATATATCATGAATCTCTCTCTCTCTCTCTCTCTCTCTCTCTCTCGTTGTAAAACATTGAAATGCTTTTTGATGACTCATCCTGACCTGAGGAGTAAATGCATAAATGTATCCAATCAAATGAGATTTGGTGCAACCAGCTAACCCTGCACATAATATACTGTAAAGGTGTGTAAGGTAAGTCTGTGTTTGGATGTCAGATGGCAAAAACAAATAAGCATGGTTTATTAGTTTAAGACATAAGGCAATACTTTGTTCAATCAATTCATTGATTGTTTTGGTCTTTTCATGGGATTTGTTTGACAAAAAGAAAAATATAAAATATTACCAGTCTTATCCTTTAAGATTTTTTTTTTAAAGATTTTTTTGTTTAATACAATTTTCTACGGGTCCTACTGTCCTGGTCATTTAGGAAATACTGCTGTATCTATTTTTAATTACCTTTCCTTTTTTTCTCTAGAGATCAAATACTCATGGGTTTTCAACGGACAGCGGAGCTTCCTTCAGCAGGACGCCCGTCGTTTTATCTCTCAAAGGACAGGCAACTTGTACATTGCCAAAGTTGAAGCCTCAGATGCTGGGAACTACACGTGTGTGGTGAAAAACATGATGACCAATGCCACTGTGTTCAGCTCTCCAACCCCTGTGGTGGTGCGGAGGGATGGTAAGCATCCATGGTTCCCCTCTGCTACCTCCTGGTTATCTTGTGCACTGAACTGACACTGAGGGAGGGTGAGCCTAGGAGAAAAATTGCTTGTCTTGAGCGTGACACTGTTTTTGCTTTTGCTTACGAGCAAAGATTTTGCACCATCCCAAAGCCTCTGAACTATAGAGGGTTATGTATGCGAGAAACCCTCTCTATCTGCATGAAGGCACATATTTACATAACCAGAAATGTAGTCCACGCTGACAAAAAAGCAGGCAGGCAGGCACACACACAGCAAGGAGCTTGCCACACATACTAAATCCCATCAGGACCATTTATATGTACCACTTCAGATTTGAGCTGAGGCAGATATGTAATCCAAACTCATCCATCCGCTAAGCCAAACGCTGTTGTATATGGTGTCAACATGCGCCCTCGCTCTCCGCCAGTGTCATCAGCGCCACGGCTCTTACATCCAAAATGAATTACAGCAAACTGTGTGCCCATGTTTTGTGTTTTGACTGACGTGATTTGCTTTTATCCTTCATGCAGTGGTGATGGGTGAGTACGAGCCAAAGATTGAGGTTCAGTTTCCTGACACCCTTCATGTCTCTAAAGGATCATCAGTGAAGCTGGAATGCTTCGCCTTAGGAAAGTAAGTGTCAGAGACAGCTCCTCACATTGCATTGTCAGATTTGTGAAACGGCCAGACATCCTGTATTACAACAAAAGAGACATACCCATAGCAGGAGTCCTTCTGGTCTGTGTGAGCAGGAGCATGTGGCCTACATGACCTTTTGTGTGTGACCTCTGCAGCCCTGTGCCTTCCATCTCATGGACACGAGCTGATGGAAATCCACTCCCTGGCAAGATTAAAATCAACCACTCAAGTGGGGTTTTGGAAATTCCATATTTTCGCCCAGAGGATGCCGGTGTGTACGAGTGTCTAGCCGAAAACAGCAGAGGACGAAATGTTGCCAGAGGGCAACTTATATTCCACAGTAAGAACTGTGTTTACTTTTGCTTCCTGTTTCATAGAGATGACTACTAATCTTTTTCTCCTTAATCAGTACTATTTAATATCCTGCACTTTACTATTTTATTATTTTGTATTTGTATTTTTGGGGAAAATGACTTAAAGTGCTCTATTATTTGTTTTATTTAAAGTAATTGACTTATTGTATAAAATGGGCTTATAATAGCAGGATAATCTGGACTAAATTTGAGCTCATTATCTGTTCATTCTTGTGATCACGATGTTAAAGATCTCCCCTGACATACCGAATATTCCTTTCCACCAGTGGCTTGAAGTAAAAAACGAAATATAACTCATATGTCAGGATAAGTCTACCATCTCCATAGAAGCAAAAGAAAGCGGCTGTCAAACTGCAAGCTTTGAAATTAGTCATTTGTATGTTGTGGGAAAGCACTGTCTACATCAGTGAATATTCACAACTGTAGGCAGAGAAATGTGTGAGCGTCTCTACTGTTCCTGTCTGCTGTTTGTGTTGATAAGAAACTGGAAAAGATGAATTTCAGTCTGTAAATTAGGTTAGGTTAGATTTTATGTAGAACTTGTATACCTGCTGTTTTGATTCTAGGGCATCTATTTTTACGTCAGTAGTGCTAACCATTAAGACGAGGCAAATGTATTTGTGTAGCACATTTCATACACAAATGCAATTCAAGGTGCATTCATAATGCATTCAAAATATGGAATAAAACAAACACAAATTCAAAAGACAGAAACCCTTAAAAAGAAATAAAGAAATATTTGAAAACTGAGAAATAAATTAAAGTGCAAGGTGGAAAATAATTAGGGCTGATGGTTCAGTCAAAAACAGTGGAGTACATGAAAGAACTGTAACTGTGGAAGAAAATTAAAATGATTTAAAGGAAGTCAATGTCAGGCCACATGAAAAATCAGTCAGATATGTATTTATGTCCTCAACAATTGAGAGATTTATAGACAAGCAACAGTATTTCAAACAGTATTTCAAACAGTATTTTATGACACGCTGGAAACCAGTGCAGAGACCTGAGCATGTGCGTAATGTGTGGTCAGCAGTAGCTTTCTGAATGAGCTGAACATGCCTGAGAATTATTTTTAATGAGACACCTGAGAAAAGACCATTAGAGTAATCTTATTATTATTGTGCAGACTTGATTAATTATTTGTTGTGGCTATCAAGTCCATGATTACACCAAGATTGATTTTTGTTTATGTATTTGGATCCCCATCCGCAAACTGCAATGTCCATAACTTCCCAGTTAACAACACACTTCCCCAATAAACTCATGGACTATAAAGCCCTGTATCAATACATCTTTGACTCATTTAAGAGCAGATATGGCTCTTCCCATTTTAGATATAATTTTGTCTATATGACTAGATCAAAACATTTTCTCATAAACAGAAATAATACCCAAGAGTTTCAGGTTTTGGTTTTCAAAGACAAGAAGTTGAGAGGAGCACTAATTCTTAGCCTTTCTTCTTTATTTCAGTTTTGTCTGTGTTTAGCTGAAGGAACTTCAGGCACGTCCAATCATTGAAATCATTAAGTTTAATACAAGGTTAATTTGGGTGTTATCTGCAAAATGGGTTAATTTTATTGTTTTACACAATTTGGCCCAATACAAGAATGTACAAAATTTATATGGAAATGTAGCAGCATTGCTAATGCTTATTCCAAGCTTGACTGAAAACCATGCCAACAGATAATGTACTTACTAGTATTTGTGGTAGCCTGGTTATTTTCAGAGCCTCTGCATTGACACAACATTAAAGCATGAAGACTGTCATGAAAGTCATTCAGCAGTCCTTACAAAGGAGTTCTACTTGGCTGACACAGATGATTTCACAACTAAAATGCAAATTAAAACAATAATCAGTAAACAAAGGTACTCTAATAAATCTTAATCAAATTAAAACACCCATAGAGTTATAGTTTAAATATAGTGGATTATTATGTCTGCATATAGGGATTTTATGCAAGACGGATAGTGTTGAACAGTGCTTTTCCTGTCAGAGCATCAACATCCAAATTGAAACGTTAAAAAAGCACAGTGTCATGTGTGCGCCACAGTGCCGTGACAGTGTTTCAGTGCCAGGCAGCAACAGTGAGGAGTCAGAAATGATTTAAAATATCCCACTGCTTAAAACGTAGCCAAAGAAGAGCTGCCTTTTACTAAATTTAAGTCCCAGATCATAAATAAAAAAGAAGGTCTGTTCAAATTACAGATTTGACATAGCCTACATGTCATTTATGACAGAAAGGAGTGTTGTGAGTGAGTGCACAACGGGAGACCGGCCAACATATTCATTGGCCACATGGAGGTGGAGCAAGACACAAATGTAAAAAGGTAGTCTGGTGCCCTGCTTTATAAGTCCAATCTGTTGCCATGTGTGCCCCAGGTGCCCCACTTGACTGCACATTGTTTACTGTACCTTGATTTACAAATTTAGAGCACACATAGTTTTTGCTACAAAGACTGAAGTACTCTCTGTCACAAGTGCACTTACTACTTAGTCTATGCATTAAAAGGTCAGATTATGCAGAGAGCAGAAAGAGTTTCTTTTGATTGAATTGTTTTCTGGATAATGAGGGTCACCATTCACCATTCACTGAATGGTGCTTTCAGTGTCAACATGCCAGACTAGTGACCACTAATCTGCATTGACGTTTTGCATGGGAAATTCAGCATTCTTGAAGGGTAATGAACTAGATAAGTAACACCATCTGGAAAAGAGCAACTTACAGAAGCAGACAAAAAGTGAGCACACCACAAAAACATCTAGAAAGCTGCAATGAGTTAGCTGAAAATGAGGTCATGCTCTTAGTGATTCCTTGAGAATAATCAGTTGGTTGAAAAAAAAAAATTAATAAAAGCTACATATGTAAAAAAGATTCTAGGGCTGTAATAAAAAAATTTACAATGACTAAGTGAACAATATTTTATCTATAGTTTAGAACACCAAAGAAGCAGGGGAAATGATTTATTGTTTTGTATGTGAACAGTGTATGTGTCAGTGAACTGACATTGCAATTTGGTTTTGGCTACACTTACCTCAGTGTTGTAGTGAGTATCCACATCCTCTCCACCCTCTCGTCTTCTGCCTTACTCTTATCTCTCTCTCAGCCTCTTCACCTCAGGTTGCAGGTCTTGTCGAACTGTATTTTTGAGGATTTATATTTTATCTTGTCTTTTGGTTTATTTAGCGCTGCTTTTTTAATAATGCAAAAAGGCAGACGGATCAGGCTACATTTTAATGTTTCCTTCAATGGTGTTTCAACTCAAGCCAAATTAATAGAATAAATGTAATTTTGGAATCAGTTGAACATTTTTTATTTCTGCTCTGAACTTAGTGATCTATAATCCATGGACTGCACCTACTGCATGATGTGCCTGCGGGTCACTCCCAGGCACTAATGAGCTGCTGCCTTAGTAAACCAGGAGCTAATTACAATCAGATTGCGAGCACAAATTGAATGAAACAAGTAGTGCAAGTTTGGGACGGCCTTTCATGTATGTACATCTGACCCAAAGACTGCAAAACTTATGCAGCATTCAAAATGAGACAGAAATTGACTTCCCATTAAGAGAAAACACCCATGTCTCAAATTGCAATAAAGCTTCTCTACACTCTTTATGCAGCCTTTTAGTGAAACAGATGATAAAACTGACCTTTTTAAGGTCTACAATACACATTATCACACATATCACATATTATCATGGTATAGGAAAACATAATTAAACTCATCTGTTCCTACTCATTATGAGGCAGTAAGATAATGGTAAAACTAAATATATCTGCAATACAATGTTGACATTTCTGTCGATAAATATTCATATTCATTGGTATTTCTCACAGATGTTGAACATCTGCACTGGGTCCAGACACTGAAAGATGCTCATATGACCATTGATGCTAACCTGCAGTGGGAATGTAAAGCTGTTGGTAAGCCTAGGCCTACGTACAAATGGTTGAAGAACGGTCAGCCTCTGACAGCAGAGGTAAGACACCACAAGTAACACTGAGATTTGATATTTACAAATAAATTTTACTCAGGCTTAGCTAATGCTGAACTGAAAACCTATAAGGGAGAGGATAATTCAAAAGCTTGCATTCATCTCACAAAACAATTAAATAAAATCCGTGAAAGATGTGATTAATCATTAATCAGCTGGCCTGATTTGCAGGGGAGGACCCATGTGGAAGCTGGAAGGCTGACCATATCCAGGATTACTCTGTTGGACTCTGGGATGTATCAGTGTGTAGCAGAGAATGAACATGGAGCTGTCTATGCCAGCGCTGAGCTCAAGGTTATAGGTAAGCAGTTTGTTTGCTCTGTCACATTTACAATGTATTGAATTGAATTGAAAGCAGATATATACTCCATATACATTGTGCTGTCAGTGGAATGAAGGTGAGTCCTTTCTGAAAGTAAATGAATAAATAAAAAGGCTGAACTAGCTCCTCCCTGAACCATGGCCATCACTCTTTCATTTCCACAATTCTTTGATACAATAAGCCAGTCTAGTGGTGAAATGTAATTTCCGTAGTTGCTGGTGATGTACTTGACATTTTTGTTGATGTACAGCTGTTGCCCCTCCACAAAGTGAGACAAATAGCCTTAACAGAGGTCTGTTCCTCAGCTTCCCCACCTGACTTCACCCGTCGGCCCGTAAAGACGTCTACAGTAATCCAGAGAGGAGGTGAGGTGGTCTTAGAATGTCGCCCCCATGCTTCCCCCAGGGCCACAATCTCCTGGTGGAGAGGGGGCGAACTCCTGAAGGACAGCAAGAGGTAGGGTATTGTACGCACTGCTGCTCGTGCTATTTATGGCATCTGTTAAAGGATTTTCTCATGTAGTCATTTTCATTTCTAGGACCCATTGTTATTTATTCCTCTGCTCAACGGGACTTTGGAAGTCAGAGTTGTACAACACAGCATTGTTTGGTCAAATAAAGTGTTTTTAATACAAATTATTCTTAACATAAAAATATTTTTGGGTTTTCTGCTGACTGTTGCATGATGCTGGACACAGACACTGGTTTATTAAAACACGAGGGAACAGAGAGGCGGAAGTGGGTGGAGTGAGAGCCGATAGCTGGGGAAAGACTTGGTGAGAAGTTGGATGGCACGCTTGGGGGGGTGGAGACAGGCAGGCAAGACTAAAGAGCGTGCAGGTGAGCTGGGAAGGCTGGTGGAGATAGAGTGGACCTGGAGTACAGGATAAACAGGATTAGCATGAGCAGATTAGTTTCACAAACTTCAACTGGGGGAAAAAAACTAAGAGGCCTGAGAGCTTGCTGAAGCAATGATCTGGCGATGAGTGGAAGGAAAACCATGGTAGAAATATTGCAGAATGATGAGGTAATGGGTGGCAGGTGTGCTGACTGATTGCAGATTCAGAGCAGGAGATGTGTAGATGATAGCCACACCTTCCTGACTGACTCTCACACACAAACACAGAGAGACAGCACAGGGCACAGGAGGAGGGGAAAACACCAGAAACATAAGTAACACAATGAGTACAACAGAGCCGTGACATTGACTTATAGTAGTTTTGTCTGATGAATCATTTCTTTAAGGCAGAAGATGAAGAGCGCAATATGATTAGGCTGTTTGAAATTTCAAATCATCTAGTGTCCCAAAATTTCACAGCTCTTCAAGGCAGCCAAAGCGCTGGATGTAGAACAGAGGACCTGTAGGGATCCTCTCGGTGTGAAAACCACAGAGAAAAACTATCTGAGTACATCCTTCAGATTCTGGGTTTGATTTGCAGGTACGGACATTTGGAGGGGTGTTCCCGATTTGAGGCAAGTTGGAACAGGTTATCTGCCCAAATGATCCTGTAGTGTGAGGGGCTTACAGACATAATATGTTACCGACTGGATCTAAGTTTTCCTGATTTAGAATCCTAAATATCAAAAATGTTGTTGTAAATGACATTGACGACTTGAAATCCTATAGTGTCATGACTTCATCCATAGTTTGTTTCTCTTTTTTTGTTTTTTGGTGTAAAACATAGCATTCACAAGTGCAAGAAGCTGACAACGACAGTCCGCCGGTCACAAGTTTCTGTGAGATCCTATGTCCCTGCAATCGCCACTCTGAAATCGTTTAGTATAAACACCACGTGTGTGGTTCTGCATCACGACTCAGTTGTATGGTTTGTGCATTCTTAAGATTCAAATATTACAAATTGGTTAAATCTGTTATGTCTGTGGTCCACTTTTTTAAAATCAGTTACATTTTTAATTCTTCAGTGTGCACCAGACAGTTTAACAGAAAGACTTTTTGTTGTGTCCTGAGTTTGAGTCAAAAAACATTTTGTCCACTTTTGCCATTCTAAGAAGATGCTTCAAAAAAATGACATTAAAATAACCTACAATCAAAGGCATCATAATATGCATTAGCAGGTAAATATAATATGATTTTAATAATGCTTATGTTGTTGAGCATCAGCTGTGAGCTTGTGTATAAAGATCCAATGACATTGTGTGAAATGTGCATGTGATAAGTCATTTGCCTTAAAAGTTATCTTACAGGGTCTTTATTTGAATGGAAGTTGTCCGCTTTTATTAAAGATGTGTAACATGCAACAATAAACTCAGTCTTTTAGCCTGATAGCATGTACCCTTTTAGAGGGGACGTGTTTTAAAACGAGTAATCTGGAAACATTAAAAAGTCAGCCAGAAAGAATTTTCTCAATCAACTTATTAAGCTAACGTTACCTTAATTTGCTAACTATAGCTCATGAAATCTGCTAGGAATGGTTTAATGTGGTAAAAGTGATCGTTACCAGTTGGAAATGATTAGCTGCATTTAGGACCCGTTGTTTAAAAAATGAGAAAGAATTCAAATGGTAAATCTGTCACATATGTACCATTAGTGAACGGAAAGCTTGTCAGGTGGTGCGTGTTAGTAAATGGTCAGCTCCCCTCTATTGTGGCCTTTGTGTCTGCTAACACTGATGCACACAGTGTTGCTAGCCATGTATTTTCTCCTGTGAGGAGCTTTACTGGTGGGGTGTAATAAAAATAATGTATGCTTGTCGAGTTCACTTTATCGCTCAATTAATTGTTTTACACTTCAAGTCTAAAAAGTAATATCTCTGATTATACTGCCTATTATTGATTATGCTGACATTATATACCAGAACACCAACAACATTAATCTTAAGCCGGTAATGTTGTATATAATTCTCATTGTAGGTTTGTTTTGAGGTGTCCATATAGAACTCATCGTCTAATGTATGAATCCCTTTATTGGCTGCCACCTAAGGCAATTTCACTGGACTTCATCTTCAAATGTCTTTATTCTAATTGTCCTTTCTATTTGAAACAATTTCTAGTTCCATGTAGATCTCCATACCCACTCAGGCATACACAACATCCCTTTTTCTTTATCCCTAGAATTTTCAAAGACATCAGATGCAGGTCATTTCAATATAAAGCTCCTTCTGACTGGAATCATGCTTTGTTTTTTCTGAGATCTATTAACTCTTTCCGCTGCTTCAGGACATTATTTTTTCATCTTAAAACAATTGATTTATGCTTTTTATTTGTGTGTACTTTGTGATGCAATTGATTTTGCATTATTTATCTTCTTCTTCTTCTTCTTCTTCTTCTTCTTCTTCTTCTTCTTCTTCTTCTTCTTCTTCTTCTTCTTCTTCTTATTATTATTATTATTATTAATATTATTATTATTATCAGTGTTGGGGAGTAACTAGTTACATGTAACGGCTAACGTAATTACAAATTAAATGTAAT
>JAVQJD010082003.1:0-10114 GCA_036023655.1 Nannoperca australis | reverse complement strand
AAGGCACAGTCAGAGTGCTCCAGGGTGGTGTGAGTGGTCAGGATGGAGTTGTAAGGCTCCACCACTGCTGTGGAGACCTGGGGGGCTGGGTAGATGGCAAACTCAAGCTTGGACTTTTTGCCAAAGTCAACAGAGAGTCTCTCCATCAGCAGGGAGGTGAAACCAGAGCCAGTACCTCCACCAAAAGAGTGGAAGACTAGGAACCCTTGGAGACCTGTGCACTGATCCGCCTACAGACAGAAACGATTACAGAATGGAGAGAGGGAAAAAAAACAAGCATGTTTTACAATAACTGTAAATAGTAAATAATTAGCTTAATTTTGAAACTCCCTCAGAATTAGATTTTGCCATTTTCAGGGGGTCCCATTTGTTAAATACGGGGTCAGAGAGCCCCTGTTTTTCACACACTAGTTATGCCCCAAGAGCAGTCGTCCAACAGCTATTGGCTTTTTCCATGTGCACTAAAGTTCCACATACGTGCTCAACTGAAAAGGGTGGATTCAGATAAATCTACAATCCCTTTTAAAAGGCTGCTCAGAGCCATTCGGCATCTACTTTTCTTCAGCTTCTTTTCCAATTGCTGCATCAGTGGACAGAGGACTACACTTGTTTTTACAGAAGAAGTCTAATATAGACAAAGCCATCCAACCAACAAAACATAATGCAGAGTGAGGTGCAAGTCTGTTAGAATGTAAATTAAAACCTGATCACGACCTCTAAAGCACCATACCAGTTTGCGGATTCTGTCTAGGACAGAGTCAATGATCTCTTTGCCGATGGTGTAGTGGCCACGGGCATAGTTGTTGGCTGCATCTTCCTTTCCTGAGATCAGCTGTTCAGGGTGAAAGAGTTGACGGTATGTTCCTGTGCGCACCTCATCTGGGCAATTGAAAGACAAAAGCAACCGTTAATAAAAACCCAATTCATCCATTATAGGAAGTGCTATAAGTGGATTCATCATTTACAGGCTCCTTAAGACACCTTCTTCTTTGAGCCATCTCACATGGAAAGTTGAGTGGTTTGGTAAAAAATTTGAAAAGTTAAAATAACATAACTGAAATTGCATATTCCTGATATATAAAGTAGATAAAAACATAAGCTCCACATCATAACACTACTGACCGATGACAGTTGGTTCCAGGTCAACAAAGATTGCTCTGGGGACATACTTCTGAGCCCCAGTCTCACTAAAGAAGGTTGTGAAGGAGTCATCGTGGCCTCCCACAGGCTTGTGGCTGGGCATCTGGCCGTCCGGCTGGATGCCGTGTTCCAGACAGTAGAGCTCCCAACAGGTGTTCCCCATTTGGACGCCAGCCTGGCCCACGTGGACAGAGATGCATTCACGCTGGAAGAGAGCAAGAGCAGGAGTTGAACAAAGGGGCAAGAAAAAGGAGAGACGGGAAATACAGATGAGGCAAGATAAAGGGTCATGGCAAAAAAAGAGAAAGGACTGTATTTTCATAGCAACTGTGTGTTGTTCTTTTCCAGTGAGTTAAGAGAGTTATAAGGGGTGTTGACCTTTGCTTTGCAGATTTTTATGAATGAGAAAATTTTTACAAATCATCACGAATCATTTAGAAATTCTGCCACTAGGTGGAAGCAGAGAGCTGCATTGGGAAAAGGAAGGTTGACGTTGAAGCAACAAGCAAAACAGATTTGCTGCAGCTGTCACTGGATCTCATGTGATGGTCTTCATGAGCTAAAATGGAGGTCACGATCAGAGACAACAACTAAGCATTTAACATTCATGGTACAAAGAGGACCCAAATAAAAAGACACCACTAATGGAAGGACCAAAAGAACCACACACAGGGTTGTGTTTGCTCGCCATCTTGAAAGCAGTAGTTGGTTCATTTTAGAGAAGAATAGGGACTGTGGCATTAGAAAGATGTTCAAGGTCTTCCACATAAGGTACTGAGGATTTAGGAAGCCCAGTAGTGGTTAGCAAGCAATAAATATTCTGATAATCTGAAAAACACTCAAAAAATATTAGCTATGTCTATGAGTCATGCATTACTTCATTTGCATTAGCCTCTCTCTGTAGTATTTGCAGTATTACAACATGACACAAAACATTGTGTGAGCAAGAAAAGGACATGTAAACAAAAATTAAAAGACTGTCATCAATTTCTATACTTGGCTGTTTTATGCTCATCTGATGTCTTTTTACACCGTAACCCATCCTCCTATGACAACAGTGACATTTTTGGCATACCATATCCTCACCCCGTGTCATGTCGGGTTGTTATTTTTATCCTTCCCCTAACTTTTCCTTTCTCAATGATCAGACAGACAAGGGAAGGTGCTGGTGGGTGAAGGTTGGGGGCAGTGTAGCTGGAGGGTTTTACAGAATTACTCTGTGTAATTTTAGAGTCTGTAAAATCTAATTTAATCCTTTTTGAGCAACGTGGATTTTTTGATCTATTCAATACTTAATCACAGGGAGCTATCCAAAGCAAAAGGTGACCCTCCCCAGACGGGCCTGGGTGTCCAGGTTAGCAAAGCTCTGCGCAGAGGCTATTTTAGGTTTCTCATAACCCGACACAGCAAAGATCTACTATTTCAGTAAACACTGACTGGCAGTGCCCAAAAATAGTGGTCACTGCTAAATTTCACACCTGATCTGCTGTTGGTTTTCTGCAATCTGCAAACAAAGTTCTCTCAAACTCCCAACCTTGTCCTGTCCTTAGAACCTGTCAGGGTGTGTCCGTGTATGATGGAAACAAGGGCACGTCTGAGATTCCACCCATGGACTTGAGATTCCAGTTTCGTTGGTGACAAAAACTACAAGTACACTCTGGATACCGTCAGAGACAGGGTGAGAGAGAGGAAACGCAACGGAGAAAAAAAATAAATAAAATAAAGCATTTAATTTGGAAAAAGCTTTTTCAGGTCAGCAGACATGGGAACAGAGATCCCTTAATACCCCAACGTCAAAGTGCATTCTGCCTCTGTAACAGAAAAATAGACAATGTACTGTAAAGACAAGGTGAGGGTGGGTAATGATTGAATGGAATCTCTTTCAGATCCAAACTGCCATGTATTTAGATTATTATAGGCTGGCTTAGCCTTAGAACCCAGTTAACCATGCTTTAAGAGCAAAAGCAGACCTATTAGTTCATTCTTTGTGTGTCTTTCCATTTTGTATGTTTAGCTACATGTTGTTTGAATGTTTACTTGGTTTGTCCAATTACTTTTTCATTCAACTGTTCTGTCCGACAACTTATTCTAGACCAGATAATGACAGATTGACATGATATTTTGTATGGATATTCATGGCACTTTTTGAGATCTAACCTACACATTTGTGTAGCACCACCATCAGTCAGAAATCTGCTGCCCAGAGATCAGAGTGTCAACTTTGAAACTATAAATACATTTATTTATTTGTTTATTGTGGATATTCATGGTCCCAAGTGACATGTAATGATCCCTTTGTCACCACACTTAGGCCAAAATCTTCCCAAATCCAATCCATGATCTATTTAGCAAAATAAATGCCCTTTCCACTAGTGAATTCAAGTGTTCAAATGATTACATTTATAAATATATTCATGCTTAAGGATGAACGCTATTGATTCGGATGAATAATAGATAACCCCTTGGTCTTTCCCCAGGCAGATTCAATTGATGTGGACCAACTTGATAAGCCCTCCCTGGCAGACTATTCTACATCTGTCTCTGTTGCCGTTTTGAAACTGTAAAAATAAAAGATGGAAAAGTTAAATTGAGCCATAGGCAGCTAGGTCAAGCAGGACAACACTAGATTCACCATTGCACGCAATATACACATTTGCTGAGCACATTAATGCCTCTGAGGTAAGCCTCTCTTTTGAATTTAGTGCTACTGTGACGTAGAAAGGAAAAGTTGGGGGAAGGACAAAAATAACAGCCTGACATGATGTATTCATGCTAATGTTAAACTAGACTTGCACCCCATTGTACTAGAAGGATAGATTATGCCAATTATTAAAATATATTCTACAAGAAGTGGAGCAGCAGTGTGAATTCACTTATGTCCATTTCAATTTTTTTACCTCTCCTTTATGCACTAGTTGTTGTTTAGAGTCACTGATCAGGTTAAACAGCTGTTGTATAGCTCTATGCCATGCATTTAGCATAGCTCTTTAGTATAGTTCTAAGATTTTAATACACACACTCACACACACTTTTATGGATCAGGACTATTTGATAAGGGCGGGAATACTCGACTAGTGCACACAATGATACCATTTTGTTTTTATAAGTAGTATTGACAATGCTAACATGCTGCGTTTATACTACACAAGTTGTGTGTCTGACAGGGTTCAGCTATTAGTACTATTTTACTATAAATAACAAGGGCCTTTGCTTTCTACTGTATGGAAGCAACTTTTCAAATTATTGATTAAGTTGAAGCAATCCAATCTACCTTAATTTCATTAGCAAATAAAGTCATGGTTACAACTTCACCATGGAAAGGATTCGTTCCTGTCCTGCAGAAACACTTGCCTAGTCTCAACTTGTTGATAAGATGGATTATGTGACGCACCTTAATTTCTTACTGACGCATATGAATATAGAATCACACACCTAATCACCTACAGAATAAGGCGGCACGAACGTTCTAGCATTCTACTGGAGAGAATCACGCAGTTATCTTTCATTTAATCTTAAAAATAATGAACTAAATAAAAGAAGAAAGAAAAAAAAAAAGTCTCTTTGAAAATGTAGACTAATCATTACCACCTGCTCACCCAGGCCAGCAGCCAGCTCAGCTTTACTGCCAGTCATTGAGTCTATTTCTGACACAAATGATCTGCTGAAGGAGGGGGCAGAGGGAGCAGTTCACAGTTGCTACATCGCACCTTTAGTCTGTCACATTTTTACATACTGAAGATTCACTGACGCACAATGTCAACCCGAAACTGCTGAAGAACTGTTTACTCAGTTTTGGAAACTAAACATACAGGTCCTTTGAGTGGAAATTTCTCTTCAACCACAAATAAAAAAAACAACATACGTACCATTGTAGCTTCTTGAAAACAAACGTCCTTTGAAAGAAAAGCAACTTGCAGCTAGCTCTGGGTTGTCTGCAGCTTCTCACAAAGGCCGTCAATGTGGTCCGAGTGAGTAAATACTGCCAGGTGGGCGAGGAGCTGTTACTCTATATTAAACTGCAAACCACTCCCACCTGACTCTGACGTGAACGCGCACCGTGAGCGCGCATGCCACTTTTCATATTGCAAGATCATTTCAAAAATACTGAGTCCATGAATCCCACTGTTATTATTATTTATCAGACTGGCTTGCTCACTGTGTAATATTTGGTATTTGAGGTGCTATGTCCCCTCATGGTTAAGGCAGATAGGGAACTACCGTTTTTGGACTTAGGCCTATGAGAGAAAAATAAAGTTGTGGCTGCTGGAGATTGTACTCTGTCCCATTTATAAATAAATCTTAGGTAAACCCGTGACACTGGTTAATTGAATTTAAGCGTTTCAGTTTCAAACTCAATCATTTGGGAAAGTTTTTGGGGAAACCGTGTCAGATCTTTGGTAATATTAATAACATGATCTATAGCACCAGGTCTACCACAATACAGTTGATTTAAAGTGCTTTACAGCACACAAGACAAACTGATGTGTTTCTATCGATGTGTTGACACAATGTACACAGAGACAGTCAACTCCCAGAGGCTTCAGAAGTAGCTTAGTTTAGGCCTAGGGATCAAAGTGACTCTTAGAGATAAAGTGGGCATTTTCATTATATATTTTTTCACCTTCTCCTAGAGGGGGATACATTATCAATTCAGCGCTCTGCAGAGAGACATATTGGAATCCTCCTGTTAACACAGTGTAGTCTTTTGGCCTAAATGAAGAACTGAATTAGTCATGTTTCCTCTAATGCTTTACAATTTATGGATGTAGTACTTGTACTTTCTGTACTTTAGCTTTCTAACTTTAAGAAATATGTGTTCGTTTGTTTCTGAAGAGACTGCAGCGCACTGCCAAGCTCTGTGACATTAACTATAGTAATTCCCACATTTAAAATCCTGTTTAATGAAATATCCAATGAGAATTAAACACCTAGGTTGACATGTTTGCCCTGTCTTTGTACATTTTGACTCTGAAGAAGACACAGTAGTGTTGAAACATTAATCTGCAGAATTAAAGGCTGCAGGTCAATCAGTGTGTTCCAGACCTTTTCTTTCCCCTGGACGTTTACCATCCTACAGCTGAAAAGCACCTGATTCAGCTGCATACAAGATGCACGGAGAACTCTGTTTCAACTAGGCTTTAGAAAAATTGAAGTATAATTCAAGTATTTTCCAGACAACTGCTCTGCTGAGAAAGCCAAAATCATAATTTGGCTTTTGGCATCTTGTGTAATCATTTAGCTGATCAATAACATTGCCTCACAGATTATTAAGTTTATATGCAGCACTGAGATTTCTTACGATGATGGTCAAAATATTCTTCTTTTTTTTGCATTAACCATTTATACATTTTACTTCCCAATACATCACTTAATGACAGCTGTCATCACTTTTGCTGCCCAGGAAATCCAATCTTGCCCATCCCATCAATTAAAACTGCCTTTCTTGCCAACTGATAACACATTGGTATACAATTTGAATGACCCCTTAGCAAGAGCTATATACATATACTGTATGTGTGTGAGAAAGGGTCACGCCTCCAGTCTTGTGGGTGGGACAGACATCCTGCAAACCAATCAATAACACCAACCCTCCTCAGACAGCCATTTTACGGGTTATGCTGTCATTGTAACCATCTGAAAGCTAGAGGTCGTAGTTGCCTCACCATGAGTTACTGAATGAGTAAACAGTGTGTCATGTAGTCATTTCTTTCACCACTACACAACAGTGGGTTGTGCAAAGTGTTTTTGTATTTGTGTCACCCTATAACTATCCTGCTCTCTGTGTAAATTGTGATCGTAAACTTCTAATTTGTAAAGCTATATACCAAATGCAACTTGCTGAATAAAACTGCAAATATTATGTTGAGTTTTGTCAACACAGTTATCTCTTCATCTAATTTTTTGTTCTGCTCTGGGTCTCTTTCTGTCTTGCCAACACTAGCATCATAATAGCCTATTAGTGAAAAGACTTAATCGTGCACTGGGGACCTAACAATGGAAGTGGGACTCTATGACACAGGCAACACCTATAAGGGCAAAGCACATGAAAGAAGACAACAGCAAGGTGTGTGCTTTCCCAGTGATATTTAACAATACTTCAGCTCATAGGAACATAAACCAGACTTAAAGATTTGGAAGTGTTGTACAGAATTAAAAAGTAATACAGGGCTGCCTATATCATCCCCGTCTTCTCTTCAAGATGATAAAACACACTGCAGGCACACGTGTTAAACGCAAACATAATAATAATAATAATTTAATATATCATTGCGTATCATTTACAACATAGAGCTTTGTGAACTTTGTGTTATGTGATATCAACATCTGTAACCTTATTTGTTACTGATGAATCTCACAGCCTCGGGAGAGGGATGACCTTAAAATGAATACTGGCTGCCACAAATATGTTACATTAGCAACAGGTTTAAAGTCACCCAGTTTGGTTTCTAAGTATGTTTTAGTGCTTAGTTACTTACTTTACTTTTGATGAACATCCACCACTTGCAGTTAGAAATAAAAATGGTGATAGCAAAGATATACATTATTACATATTACATATTTGTTAATGAAGAAGCCATAAATCGTCACCGTGTTTGATCTCAAAACAGCAGATTCAACTGAATCAACGTTCCCATGCTTTGGATTCAGATGTTACAGAGGATGCCTGCTGGTCTTGAAAGTGGTTTGACTTGTTTTGAATATGTCACAAAGGTGAGCCTTCTGCCTTTGAGGCATGGTATTGTATCATCTGTTTGCATTATTCCTGCCAACTGAAACAGGGCGCTCCACTGCTCCTGAACTGAAACTTTTTAGAATTGTGAACACGTGAACTATACAACCTATTGATATGAATGGCTTTCTGGGCTTAGAGATCTGAATAGGATGACAAGGTGGACTTAAATTATCACGATTCTATGCCTGATATTTATTCATTGTTTCTGTGGTTAACCTTTGTGTTCATCTTATGAGCCAATTCACATGTATTCAGTTCCTCTTCTCTCCCAAGGGGCTGAACAACTGACAGGGAACGAGGAGCAGGTCTCATTGCTTTATAAAGACTGACAGTTAATTTCTATTTAGGAAAAGAGTGTGAGAATTTGCTTGACAGACAATGTATTTTATTTTAATAAACTTGTACATTTTCGTTTAAGTCTCATCATATATTTTAGCATGCATTTTGTGTGAGTCTCTTCTCCAGAAGAAGAACAATAATGAATGACCTCAGTTCAAAAATACAAAGGGTTCAGAAATTCTTTGAGTGACAAATTTAAGATGGATGTCAGATCCCAGATTCTGTTGCTGATCGTGAAGGTTCCTACTATAAAAAAAACAACCTCAAAGCAAAAGGAGTTTTTTGCATTAGAAACTGCCAAGTAATACTACATTAGGTTACCTTCCCCTCATCAGGGGATCTGCTTCGGCTTTCTGAAATATGAGGTGCACATACACACCAGTACAAAACACTGGCAGACTCACACAATGAACAGGGTGGTGACCTCGTTTTGCATTGTGTGTATCTCTGTCAAGCAGATGATCTTATCCTGGTCTTATCAGTAGGTTCAGCTCTGATTACAGCTCAGATCTGTTCACCTTAGCTAGCAGGTATAAAAAAGCAGATTAACACAGTTGCCTCCAGTACTACATCTCCCTATCGATACCTGGACATTGGAGAAGAGAGATAAATTATGGTAAGACATGGTTTCCTAGTGTTTAACTTACATATGGTATTTAACAATTGTGTACTGTATTTATAAAAAAATGTATTACAGTGTGAGATTTTGTAAATTAAGACAAAATGAATTAGCTTTACAGTCCATGACAGAATATGATTGGATTTATATAGTTTTATTGTGTATAGCAGGAATGTGTAAAGTAAAACACATGCTTCAGGTAATTGAAACTGTTTTGCTCACTCCAGCGTGAATGTATCTCTATTCATGTTGGCCAAGCTGGGGCTCAGATTGGCAATGCATGTTGGGAGCTGTACTGTCTGGAACATGGGATCCAGCCAGATGGACACAAGCCCACTGACAAGACTTTTGGAGGAGGAGATAACTCCTTCAACACCTTCTTTAGTGAAACAGGGGCAGGAAAGCAGGTTCCCCGGGCAATCTTTGTTGACCTGGAACCTACTGTCATCGGTCAGTGTCTTTTATATATCTCATGATAAATTACATATAGTGGGTGCATTCATGTATTTATGTAGTTGGATTATTAACAAAGCTATATGTGTATTAGAGAATGAACACTGAGGTTGGGGGCTGTTATTGCATTTTTTGGGAAATCTAAAACACAAGGATGACTCCTACATTAAATTCACTTATTTGCAATAAATGCATACATGTAAAAAATTTGAATGAAAATAAAACAAAAGGATAGAACAAAATTGTCATTGTAGAAGCATTTTAATACCAAGCTGTTGATAGTGATTTAGGTTCACTCTTTCAATAAATCTGTTTGTCTGTCATTGTTTTGTTGTCCAGATGAAGTGCGCACAGGAACCTACCGGCAGCTGTTCCACCCTGAGCAGCTGATTACAGGAAAGGAAGATGCTGCCAACAACTACGCCCGTGGACACTACACCATCGGCAAGGAGATCATTGATCTGGTTCTCGACAGGACTCGTAAACTGGTGAGACAATCAGAGTACCGAGGGTGCATGTTTCTAGTATATTAAACGTTTATTTTGCTAGACCAAATTATTCAATTCTTTGTGAAATTATTTTGCATCTTTACTATTATAGGCTGATCAATGCACTGGCCTGCAGGGATTTCTGATCTTCCACTCCTTTGGTGGAGGCACAGGATCAGGTTTCACCTCCCTGTTGATGGAGAGACTCTCTGTTGATTATGGTAAAAAGTCCAAGCTTGAGTTTGCCATCTACCCAGCCCCCCAGGTCTCCACAGCAGTGGTGGAGCCTTACAACTCCATCCTGACCACTCACACCACCCTGGAGCACTCTGACTGTGCCTT
>JAVQJD010081984.1:0-27756 GCA_036023655.1 Nannoperca australis | reverse complement strand
ATAACTCCATCAATCCTCTTATGCAATTAACTTGATATTCTACTGTTTATTATTATTGTTCTTTTTATTTCTTCAATAACTTCTATTGAGCACTGCAACTGTATCAAAAAACAATTTCCCTTCTGGGATTAATAAAGTATTTCTGATTCTGATTCTGATTAATGCTGCATCTGTCATTCATTTGGTGCCTTTAGCCAGAGCATGAGTATGAAATGCTCTGACTGAGCAAGAAACTATTATTATGAACTTTTGGGTTGCCAGTTAAGTTAAAATGACCAAACGTGATATTATTTGTATGGCTGAAACAATTGTTTCAGGGGTTGTAGGACTGATATGTTGCTGATGAAATCTCTATGCATATGGTCATTTTGCTACTGCCAAACGGGATTGAGGCGTTGCTGCAGTCTCTCGTTACATAAAAGCTTCCTGGAAAGGATGTTACAAAATAAGCCTCGATCAAATAAAGCCAAACATAATCACATCACCATTTAAATGGAAGTCTTTGCAGCATATTACTCCAATCCACAGTCTCAGTGCTTATCTGAGACATGGTCCTAGTCATCCATAAACATGTAAACACTCACTGGTGTGTGAGGTGTATTGGATTGCAGCTCGATAAAGCCTCAGGTGTGTGTGTGCACGTTTGTGTGTACTCATACAATATTTATATTTGTATGAGTATGAAAAGCATTAAAAAGTCGGGATGTTTTTCTGCCCTATTACACATACATGCACACTCAACTCTTTCCTGTGTAGGTGCATATTGACTGATAGAAGGGAATGTTTCACACAAAACATTTAAGGAGTTTCTTTTGTTCCAGGGTAGACAGCCTGTCTTCAGCTGAATGTTTAATGTATTGTGCATTCATATAGACTTTTACATATATCTTTTTTAGAAAATACATGTTGACGAGTAGGAAAAGCACGGGTGTGAATAAGAAAATTGTTGATGGCTGAATTCCATTTAGCGGCTTGAGTGTACATTGTTAATGTTATAAGTAACGCCTATGCTTTTGTTCTGTCTGGCCCCCCAGTGGTGGAACCATCTCCCCACATCCATCAGAGAAACAACCTGTCTGGCCACTTTCAAGAAAAGACTACAGACATTTGTTCCGGGAATACAACAGCACTTAAATGATGTTACTTTCTACAAAGTATAGCACATTGTACGTTATTATATTGGAATTATATTTTACTTTGAATGTATTGTATTTGATAATGTACAGAGAAAATCTGTTCCTAGATTTAATGCTCTTTTCGATTCTGCCACTGGCACGGATGTACTTATTATATGCTCTTATTTTGAAGTCGCTTTGGATAAAAGCGTCTGCTAAATGTAAATGTAAATCTATGCTTTTCCTACTATGAAAATGTCCAAATGTCTGCTATGAAAAAGATTCTTAGTGCTATTAACATCAATCTTATTCATGTTACATGTTGTTTGTGCATCAAAGACTACACCTTGTTTTACCCATGCTAAGTTAGTCCACCATTTTGGTCCAGACCAAAATATCTCAACAACTTTTGGTTGGTTGGATTGCAAAGAAATTTGGGACACACATTCATGGTCCCCAGGGGATGTATCCTAAAGATTTTGGTCAAACTAGCACCACCCACCTGACATGTCCTCTTGTGCCACCTTGAGGCTGACATTTTTGTTTGGCGTGAAGTGTCTAAACAACCGATTGCCATGCCACATTCATGTTCCCCACAGGATGATTTATAATAACTTTGGTGATCCATTAACTTTCCATCTAGCTCCGTAATCAGGTCAAATTCCCATCATCATCCTCAACATTACACTTCTACACGTATGCATGTTAGCATGCCGATGCTAGCAATTAGCTCATAGCACTGCTGTGCTTATAAGTATAGCCTCACAGAGCCGCTATCATGTCTGATTTGCTTAACTAACAGAGGCTTTTGATTACGTTTTCTGCTTGCCCTATATGTCTACACTGTTAAAACACTGTCTGCTGTTCTTTTCTCTTCTTGCCTCCTCTCCTCTCCTCTCCTCTCCTCTCCTCAGCTTTCCTCTCCTCTGCTCTTAATGTTTTGCAGTCACCCTAGCCAGAGGGCACAATCACACAACCAGAAAGCCAGTCAGGAAGCTTATTAAACATGACACTCGCTGAGCACACTCTATATAAGCGAAGGACATAGGCTCTGAGGTCTACGTGCCAATTAGAAAAATCTGATCAATCATACCAGTCAGTGTGAACTCTCTCTCTCTGTGTTTTTCCTCATCTCTGTTGCTGTCTCTCTTTTTGCTTCTCTGTCTACTTTAAAAATACTTCTCAGCTATATGCACACAACCCTGCACAGCTTGTTACAAAATAAACAGGGAATAATAGACAGTTGTAGTCTACACATACGCACCCACACACACCACACTCCAGCAAGCTATTCATCACAATTTAGCCACAGCATTAGACATTGAGGGACAATAACACCCTCTCTGGAATACAATTCAAAGCACAAACAGCTACACACTTCTCCTCCCATGACACTCATATTTCCCCTCCATTTGTCAACACACTCTCACACTTTTTAATTCTCGCTAAGCTATCTGTCATCCTTCTTTTTTCTCCATAAAAATCTAGGCTATGCCATTCAAGCAAATTTGAAGAGAATGTCAATGAAACTGAAAAATGCCTGAGAACATTTTTTTGTACCTATAATCCATGTGTTATGTGACTAGATTACAAAATGCAGCCGCGATCAATTGAGTATTTGATCTATTAATATATATTTTGTGTTTTTTCTATATTTTCTGAACACACAGCCTGTAGGTAGTTGTATGACTGCAACTCATGTAGTGTTACATGCCCCACATCTCATATATGTAAATATAATTTTAAGTTTTTCTAAGTCTAGTAAAACATTTTTTTTAAAAGGTGTTTACACAGTGTTGATGTCAGATAGGCATCTGTATGTGTACAATACTTAAGCCAGTTTTCTAATAAGAAATTTCAATGCAATCTTCCCATTGACTTAATAAAATAAGAGAGCTTTATTGTCAATAATATAGTATGAGCAGTACATACAAAGATATTGAAATTGCAGTTTCCTCATGTCCCAGCAGTGCAAAATAGATAAATAGATGACCCCAGCTGCACCCCTTTCTGTAAATATATTAAGACATGCAAATTCTGTATTCCTGGACGAGATAAAGCTGGGTGAAGATTTTTTGTATTTATCTGTCATTTTAAGTTCGACTGATCCCTCTCCACCTTCTTTCTCATCAAGCCATTGATGGAGTGCACCAGGAAAAGGGACTTCTTAAGGTCTTGCCAGAAGCTTGTTGAAAGGTGGTAATATGCCTGCTATGGTGATGATGAAAAAGAGAGATCTGCTCACAAGATCTAATTTCACAGCCAGGGACTAGAATGCTTTAGGCAAAAACTTGTGTGTGCATAAAGTATGAAAGTGCACTAGCACCACCTATAGACGAGTTGTGCACATATAAACCTTTAAGCCATTACAAAGCATGTGAATGAACTTCTACAGTATAAACATGTATGCACAACCTCATACAACTGAACCATGTATTAGCTTCTAATAACACTTGTGTTATTGTGCATGAAACATCATCCTCAGCTTTGACAGTTGTTTGACATCGTGGTTTGACAAAATAAGTATGTCACAGTCTTCATTAGCAGAGGGGGTGAGATGTGGTTGAAAGTGGATCTTGAGTTAAGATTATTTTTTTCAAAACATTTAATTTATTAGGATTATGATGCATTGTAGGTGGGATTTTTTTTTTTTTACTTTAAAATACTGTAACCCCTCTCCTTTTAAGATTTTCTTGACATGTATGACAGGTTATGTGGTTAAGGATTTTGTTTTAAATCACATAAATACAGTTTTCAACATAGCACTAACTTTGCTGTCTAAATTGTGATTCTCCCTTTAATCCAGCAGATGGTGCCACATGTAAAAGCAAAACTTCTGACATAATTCAATTGAGGTTTTAATGAGTACTAAAATTAAATTGGCAGCCAGTCCCACACTGACATGTAATGAAGACTAATTGCAAGATGTTTTGTTGGTAAATGGACTGTATTTATGGAGCACAAATATCCTAGGAGCAGTGGCAGTGGCAAAGCCCTTGAAAATACCACATTCCCAATGGCACACAGTGCCAGTAAGGTGAATGCCTGAAATTTGTCACAAACACACATTCATACACCAATGTTTGGGCAGCAGACATGCAAGGTGCTGACCTGTTTGAGGCCAAGTGTCAACACACAGATTTGTAGGTGTAGAATTAAAGAACAAAAAAACAAAAAACATTTCCAGACTCTTGAAGCCTTTATCATCACATCTAAATTGTTACTATAAATACCAGGAGACAACAAACAAAACTGCTTCAGGATCATTTCATTTTAAATATTAAAAGATTTTTGTTTTACATGATGGTGTAGACGAAACACTAGATTATGGTGAAAATCGAGTATTTTTTTTTTTTTAAGTCAAGCAAATTTTTAATCTTGAAAACATAACGGTTAACATCAAGCATTTTCCACATTTTCAAGACTTTGTAACAATCCTGAAGACTATTAATAATAGTCTTTAAACTACCAGGCTTAAGAGTTTTGTACATGAATATTATTTACTTGATTTCATAGGGTTTTAATTATTTTGGCCATGTCACCTCAAATGATAATTCAACAATGATGATGAGAGTGCCTGTAATCCTGAAAGCTGTAACCTCAGTGTAGAAAATTGGACAAAAACATCATAGTAAGAGAAACATGAAAATACACAAATATGAAACAGACAAGAACTGAGACATGCTGGAACTAAAGAAAAACACTGACGCCAGATCCCCCGCGTCTTCCATGTCAGTGTCAGAGGGCTGAAAAGAAGCTGTGTGTGTGTGTGTGTGTGTGTGTGTGTGTGTGTGTGTGTGTGTGTGTGTGTGTGTGTGTGTAAGGATTGCATTTTTACATCCCACAGTAAATCCAAGTTCAGCCCTGATTTAAAAATATGTGGTGGGAAAATGTTGGTAGTGCAGAACTCAGGTCATCTGGAGGTCTCTTGTCCACAGTCACAGAAGTGTTTCACATCCAGGATCCAGCAGCTTTACAAAGAAGACCAGCGTTCAAGTAGACCAGACAGCCCCAAACCTGGCAAATAAAGAAGAACGCAATCATTAGACACTGTTCACTGTGGAAATGATGAAATATCGGTGTAATTACTGGTGTAATTGGAAAAGCAATGAGTTGTGTTCAAAGATGAAGCACCGTGGTCACAAAGACATATCAAACGTTTTAACCCTTCATGACTTGGGGAAAAGTTGACACATTGACCAACAGGTTTTCTTACATAATTGGGCGTAACACGTTATGCGGGTGAGAAACAGCAGTTAGGTCGAGCTTAAGGTTCAAGTGAGGACAACATATATTAATATCCTAAATATACTAGCTATCAACATTTCCCCCTACTAGTTTAGTAGCAGACTAGTCAAGTAATCATAGGCCAAACTTTACACTCCTTAATCAACGTAGCAAGACACATTTCACGTTACCATTCAAGCTAAATCCAGCTTCTTCTGAGTTTCTGACAGTTTCTCTTGCAGCCGTTTCTTCCTCCAGTCTAGAAACTTTCTCCTCATTCTGTTAGCCTGCCACCCCGCCAGAAAGCCGGCAGCGAAAGAAACCACGACCGCGACTTGTAGTGTCCTCTCTGAGACTTCTGCCATCTTCACCTCTGGCTGACAGACGAACACATTTGTGTAAACCGCATGAAAATCTCCACAGGAAGTGAATCGCTCCCACTCACGCGATACTACAGCAACGTTACTCTCGCACTCTCCAAAATAAGGGTCTGCAAATCTTCACGAGTTCAAGGTTCTTGTGCAGTGTTAAAACAAATAAAATGTATTTATTTTAACACTGAATAAATTAATACGTCGTATAATATATTACTTCTACTAATAACAATAATCACTATAAATCAGACATCATTGAACAAGAAGGTTTATTTTGTCTGGAAAAAGTATGCATTAAAAACATTATTTTAAAAAGAAAAGGAAGGTCATTTGAGAGTCAAAATTGATAAAATATGGCTCACAGGTGTGATAAAAACTTGTGGAAAACATTTGGAAATTTCCAGTTTGGGGAAACAGCTCCTGTGCAACACAATTGCCTCATTTCTTGCAAATCACTAAAATCAAATGATCAGATTGGAAAAGGTAAATTGGGAAATAAAATGTGAAATCAACCCATAACTCACTGAGGCTCAAGACAGTCATGACATAAAGAATTAAAACATAGACATACATGCTGTACTCACATAAGTCTGTGGCACACTGACTTTAACCAATTTAAGCAAGAGCACAAAATATTAAAGTGAGTAACAAGTACTGTACAGTAAGTTCTGAAAAAAAGCATTGTGTTTAACCACAAGTTGAACAAGCCTGTCACATACTGCATGTGGTTGATCATTAATGTGTTTACAAGTTATTTGTACAATTCTATATGACCAAACTGTAATTTGGTGGCTGCAAAAAAGAATTATTATTAATGCTCAAGACATTTTACTCAATAGTTTGTTACAGTTTTCACAGTTTGAAGACAACATTCTGCTTTATCATTAGGCAAAACAAAAATGGAACCAAAATGACTGAAGAGGTATTGCATGAGAAGAATATAAACTGTAGCTTTATCTGGAAGTCACACAGACGTAGCGATGAAGTGTGTGAGGAGAGTGATTAAAGTGTTGTGTTTGTAGTGGCAGTAACGGTTTCAGTGAGCACCAAGTCTTATGACTTTGCTACAGGTTGCTTTCTCTCCCACCACTTTGCAACCCCAAGTGAAACAAAAGCCTTACCAGGTAGACTGCAAAGTGGCCTGCTACTCAATATAACATGTTCCACAATTCATGAGAACATGGTGAACAACCCAGTGTCTGTCTCCTTTACTTCCTGTCACTTTGAGCGCTTTGTGATTATATGCACCTCTGATTGGTGTAACGACTTATTGCTTCACTGTTATGCTGTGCTGTGGTTTGTGGTAGAAAAAAGAATCACCTTAAAAAAAATCACTTTGCTTCCCTTTGCTGTGAGATACATCATTTGTTTCTAATGCAGTTTTTCATGTTTTAATCTTATGATAAAGCCTTGATACAAAATAAAATGGAGAAAAAGTGAAAGTCTCATCCTTGGTTCAGGATTTCTCACTTAAATTAGGAATAATTGATCTCAGTTTGGTTTTACTCAGTAGTGGCTCACACTAGTTAAAGGTCGTAGTCAAATGATTAAAAAAGAACCTGCTGAAGCATTTGAGAGAATGGTTATTTGTTACAGTTTGCGTCTAGGAGTGACACCTGGGTGAACATTGTCATCAGTTTACAACAAAACTTATTATTTTAAGCCTGCAGCAGCATTGTACCTTAATCTAAAGACTTATTTAAGTTTAAACATAAGTATCAAGGTAAAGCACCATACAAGTTTGTTAAGCTCCCAGTCTCTGTAGATCTCCAGAGGTATGCATGATTAAGATCTGCACAAATGCAGGCTGTTGAGATTCAGATGCAGTAAGCTGTGTGCAGACTGCAGCGTGGACGTCAATACAGGTCACGTTTAAATATACAGTAGCTGCCATCTGCGTGGAGCCGAATTATTTACAATCTAAAGCCATTCAGATACCCAGTAAATTATGACGGAGATGAAGTAATTGCTTCAGCTGCAAATAGTCTCAATATGTACAGTCAACAGTTTCGTTAACAAAATGGGGTGCATGTGCAGTAAAAGTTGTCGAGGGATCCAAAGGCGTTCACGATGTAATGCTGATGGTTGAGAAAGTCTGAGAGAATCTGCGCTTGTGCAGTTTAAGAGATAGGTGATCAGGGGGTTTGGCTCCTCTGCAGCAAATCACAACCGGTTCTGTTTAAGCCTGTCGATGTGGTAACAGAGTTTAAGCGCAGGTCCCAGCTTCAGTCCCAGATACTTCATCATCATCTCACTTTTCAGCAAGAGCAGAGCGTCTCCGTCTATCTCCTAAAACACATCACAGATCACGTTTGCATGGTTAACTCTATGTATACAATAATAAAATCTTACGTTAATATAGAAATATTAAAAGGTTATATATAATAACACTGATACCAACCCTTCTATCCTGTGCTCAGGCTGTTTTAGCTATAATAAGAAAAGCCTTGTCATAAGTTCAAGTGTATCCCTTGCAAGGGGTTAACACCCCAGTGCATGCTGGGATATAAAGCTCTGTTCCAATACATTTAGTATTACAGTATCAGTCGATGGCCATAGGCTACAGTATAAAGTAGTCTGGACTCACATGCTTCCTGAATGCCTCAGCGTGGGGTCCCAAAGCTTGGGGATCAGCATCTTTGATGAACCACACAACCTCATCAACACCCCAGCTGGATGGGTTCTTACCAGCAGGACGCTTGCACTCTCCATTGTCTGGCATCGGACTGTAAGCTAGGTAGCACAAGAGGAACAGGTGGAGTGAAGATGTTCAAATGCTTAATATAACGGGGACACTAATATACAAACGAACAACAAAACACTGAAATTCTTATATTGGCACTTGAGTTACACAAGAAAGAGTTCTACATTTTGGGAAATATGCCTGAATTTGCTTCAGCCAGGAGAAAGTTAGCTTAGCTTAGCATAAAGACTGTAAATGGGAGGAAAAACGTAGCCATGTAAGAAAACAGCCCTTGTAAAACTTGCTCATGAACACTTTGTATCTTGTTTGTAATTAGTACAAACAAAATGTAAAAACGTCCCTTTGTTGTTTTTAATGGGGTGTCATTTGCAGTGACTTTCTGGAGTCTTCTTTTTACCATGATGTTGCCAGGCAACCACCAGAGGCTCCAGTCACACTCAGTTTGGGCAGCAAAGTTGCAGCTCTTCCAGAGATTTCTACTTCATTTTACAACTGTTAGATCTTTTATGTCCATTTTACGTTAAAGCCATGTTATACAACATATGACAATGTTCTAGGTAAAGTCCCTAACTTAATTGTTCAGAATGCTTCAAAATCAAATGTTGTATAATTTGGTTGACAAATTTTTAGGGGTTTCCTGGATTAAGAAAGGAAACCCACGCAAGTGTGTAATTAAGCTGACTCATTGGCTCCAGTTTAAGTTGGATGGGGCTATGATGTGAGACAGACCACCTTCACCAGGGCAAATAGAGAGAGGTGTCAATCAAGCACATTTAGCGTACACCTCCACTGCACTAAAAAGAGGGCTAATCAGGCAAATAAGTGAAAACACCTGTGGGACAGGACCTTTAAGGCTTTGGTACAAAGTGGTTTAGCCTTTTAAAATATGTAATTGAAAGCAAAATACACCTGTAAAGCAAAATTGCATCGATCTAGGAAATAAATGTACACTTGTAACGTGTTGGTTTACTGTAACAGCACGTGTGGTCTGTGCTGTTTAACACCGCTTGTGCACTTGTGTTCTCGGTGAATGTACATCTCACTATAAAACACAGCCTCACCATTCCTGTTTCCTTCCTGGAAGCTTCCTGGGCTCGATGCCTGTCTGCACAAGCCCATTGGAGTGGAGCAGCTGCTGCCGCGGTAGCCATAGGAGTGCTTTGGTGGGTACTGTGATGCCATGACATTGAAGGCAGAGTCGCTGGGATCTACAGCGTAGCGCTTGGAGTCCACTGGTGGGTCACATAGGAAGTCATCAGGCATTGGCGTCTCTGCTGGAGGAGGAACGACAGGAAGTGGCATCATTAAAGCATTAAAGCTCATTAAATCTGTTTAAATATTTTACTTTGCTTTCAGGCCAATAATAACGTCTGCAGACTTATGAACTATTAGACAGCAGCTACATTTGTCATGCCCTTTAAATAGTGAGGTAAATAAAAATACAGGTGAGCTGTGTTAAAGCCCCTTCAGCCTGAAAGTGTTGAAATGTGAAACTTCTGAAAGGTAGTCAGTAAATCCTCTGAATTTTCTCCGTTTGTGCCAACTGTTTTTCAGCTAGTCAATAATGTGGATGCCTGCTGGTTATGCAAAAGGTGGGCAGTTATGGATTTACCTGATGACAGATTTATAAGATTGAAATACTCCACTGAGATGATTCTAAATTACCCCTACTTTGTGCTCACACAAAGGTCAAACGTATTGTATTGTATTCTGAAAAATCAATTATGTGATAAGATCTGCGCATGTGAGTTTGGAGGCTTATATATTCACACATACACACACATACTGTACAGCCTTTATATCCTACAGTAAATGCTTAATATTCTAATACATACGATACATTTTAAATGTAGCACTATCTATGTCCTTGTACATTTAAGAGCCAGTTGCAACAGCTTAGTTTTCTCACATCTTTACACCCCCCCAAAAAATATCTGTATTTAAAAAGGGAATGTATTCTTTTTAAAAACACAAGGACTATTGACGAAAAGCTTCTCCATTTCATCAGAGAAATGATTTACATACATGTTTGGGTGGCACCACAGGGGGTATACTGGTGTGTTTGTGTGTGTGTGTGTGTGTGTGTGTGCTTCACTTCTGTAAGTCTACAGTCTGACATCAAACACTTTTTATGATTTTTAAGAACAAAGAGCAAACAATTGGTCCTTGACATGAGATTCCCATTCCCACCACAAATACGCAAAAGACAATCTTTAAATATTTGCTTATTCAGAGCAGGACAGATCATGAGGGGGATTGTGAAAAGGGACAAGGGGACAGAAAGGATGGCTATATGAGATGTATTTTCTTTTGTGAAAGAATTAATAATTTTCACCAGAGCCTAAGCAGGAAAGGGAAGCTAGACGAGAAGACTGAAAGAGAATAAGAAAGAAGGTATGTTGGGTAATGTTTGAAGGTGTTTTTTCTCATTTAAAGTATGTAAATATATACACAGTAAACCCATAGGCACTAGTGCTGTTTTTGATTCAACATGCAGACATGCACAACAGTGTAATGATTTACATCTAAAAGCACATCATATCACAGAGAACAAGTCATCTGTGTATTTAAAGAACAAAGAGGAGAGACACCAAACTGATGTTTGTAGAGAGGGGGGTGTATTTTAGCACTGAATTTAAGTCACAGAGAGAGCAGGATAGGAGAAGTATGAAAAAGATAAGATGCAAAGACAAAAGAGAGGAAGGGGGGGTCACATTTTATACCACAACGTCACACCAGCAAGTCAAGCTGTGAGCATTTAACAAGTGTAAAAATATTAAGACCACCTCATATTGAATGGCTTCAGGTCTCAAGGCTTAAACAAGTCATTAGACCTTTCTTCTCTAACATAATATCCCTGCTGTTTTCTTATCATATTTCCTGATTAGGATTTTTACTGTGTACAGACCCATTATGAGTTTATGACCATGTCATCAGAGAGATGTGGGTAGCGTGTGCGGTGTTACCCGTTAGGACTTGTGGCGTGGCAGAGTGGGGGACAATAGCAGCATCCTGTGGGAGGGAGCCCATCGCAGGTTCTGGCGTGCTGCCTGGAGGAGAGTTAGCTAGTGGGGACATCACCATCCTGGGCTTCAGCTGCACACATGGACAAGCAGACATACACACAAATCAATTATTATAAACATATATAAGGATGCAGGCCGCTCCATATGACTGTAATTCTCATTACACATCAGACAACAAAATGATTGCCACCAGTAGGGAAAAAACCTGTTACGTATGGACAATTGGTGGCGCCGCAGTGTGCTATGGTAGCAAATGTAGCTAACAGGGATTTGGTCACTAGTTTTAGAAATATTCTGTCTCCCATTTAAGTTTTAGACAAAATTTTTACCCATTGGTGGCACTAGATGAAAACAGTAACAAACAGTACATCCACTACAAATGTCAGCACCATACCAATAATAAGAGCAATTATGAGTAGCAATATTGATACCAATACCAGTACCAATTCCAATTCCAAGAATTATAGTAATATATGGATATGTTGCTAAAACTGGGACGTCCAGTTCTGGGTCAGTTCTGGCTGAGGACCTGTGTTGCATAACATACCCTCTGTCTCCCCAAATTCCCTGTCGATATCTTCTCTGTAGGTTCAAGGTTCAAAGTTTTATTGGCCACATGCAGTCATACATGTATAACAGCAGTGAAATTATTTTTCTGAGATGATCCCCGACTGTCCTTAATAAAAATCTCAAATACGAATAATAAAATAAAACAATAGAATAAAATAATAATAATAAAATATGGTGCAAATAGACTGCTCAATAAAGGCAAAGTGCAATACCAGTGCCAATATCAAAACCATTACTAATGACAAAAGTAATACCAATACTAATATTTGTACAGGTGGCAGTGTCAATACCAGTGATAATTAAAGGAACCTAGAATTTTCACCACAGTGTAAATAAGTATGTAAACTTTATTTATAAAGTGCCATTCAAATCAAGGTTACAAGGTGCTGTACAATCCCAGATTAGTAGAACATTTAAAGAAATCGCAGTATTATTAAACATTAAAAAAATTGAAATAAAGATAAAATTACAGACCATAAAACATGCATATGTAGCATGTGACATTCACAGTCCCACCAACCATTATCACATTATTCTACAGATCGACAGTTGATAGAACGGAAGAAGAGGACTGCTAGCTACGTAAATATGGATGTAAACAATACAGGTTTTAATATATTCATTAATGAGCTTTTGCAAACATTTTGTGAGGAAGGAAATGTTTTCAGGGTGGCTTTAAAAATACAGCACTGTATCACGCACAGTTAACAAAATGTGTTGGTTAACTCTCACACAGAAGCAAAACATTATTAATAAATGTCATGATGACTGGCTGACCTTAAAGCCAGGTTTCCTGCCTCTCTTCTTCGGGACCTTGAGAGCCAACAGAGGCTCAACGTAGTGACTCTGGAACTCCAGCTTACGGATAGGAGGCCGTCCTCTCTTCCTGCCAGGTACCTTACCCTGGGGCCCCGCTATGAACTGGGGGCCAAGAGCGGGAGTCTGCATATCTGAGCTGACAGACAAGGTACTCATCAGACCTGAGGGAGACAGAGAGATTATTAAAAAGGGACAGGAAATGGCAGCTTTAAACTACACGCCCCATTGCCTCAGCTTCAAACTGGAACGGAAACTTAGATGTACATGTGGGACTACCTCCACACACACACACACCGAAACTATAGGAAATAGTAGAAACAAAGCCGCATAAAGCTTTGTACTCTACCACACCCCTCCCCCTCTCCAACTGCAAAGGTTGCAATAAATATCATTACTGCACAGACAGAGACAAAGCCACACACACACACAGGAAGTGAAAGCAAAGCACATACCCACAACATCCACATAATGAAACAATGAATCAAGCAAACATTCACAATCACACACACAGCAGTGGTTGCAAGTGTTTGCCTTGGTACCATTCATCCACATGGCCATGACTTTCACAATACATCTCTCTCTCAATCAATCTGTCCATTTCATTCATGCAACACACGCACTAACCTGACATAGCCTCTGAATCTGAAGCTAAGTCAGTCTGTGCTGATTGACTGCGCTTTTAGAGAGGCCGATGTTCTCTCAATCAGCTGTCATATACCTATAATTATTGTATTTCTAATAGCTGAATAATATAGAGAACTGGCTTCACTTCAGTACACAGTGACAGGTGACTGTTAGAGAGATTAAAATCCTCTTCCTGTGATGACAAAGTATTTTCCATTGCAGAAAGAGGGAAAACAGGAACAGAGACAGAGACAGACAAGAGCATGTGAATATGCATGATGTCTGACATCCTCTTTCTCACAGACCAAATCACATTTTTTTTAAATGCTTCAAAATATGCACATAATTATTATTCTGAGAACTGCCTACCATGCACACAGCCGTCTGGTAAATCGCTGTCTGTGCGATGCTTCAGTCCAGCAGCAGGTTTCTTAATATTCCCCTGGTGGATCTCCAACTGTCTGCCTCTACTGTTCTCTGCTGCTACGCACTGTCAAGACACCGGCAACTCTGCTCGTCTCTCTCTCTCTCTCTCTCTTCCTCAATCTCCGAAACAACCCCTCCTCCCCTTCTCTTCTACCCTAACCCCCTTCCTCTGTGTCCCCTTTCAGTCGTCATAGCAACACGCCTCTAACATCCCGCGGCAGTCGGCAGACCTGCTGAGCTCAAAACGATGTCTGTCTGTGTGTGTGTGTGTGTGTGTGGGTGTGTGTGTGTGTCTACGTGTGGGACTGTAATGTAATTACAGTTGCCGCAGCTCAGGGTTTTTCTTTTCTGTCTTCAAAAAAGGCTTAGAGCGGGTGACAAGGGATTCAAGCTGTGCAGTGTTTTGTGCTACAAGCGCTCGGGTTACAAACTGTAATCTGTCCTCAAATTATTTCTGAGGAAATTCAAATGCAAATTCCTGCACAGGAAGCATAAAGACTCTAGTCCAGAAATTGTACCAAAATCATCTAGGCCTATTAATCACTCTCGAATACTTTTTTATACACAGACTGGCTTTTGGGTGGAGATCAATTTTTCTGTAAACATCAAAAAGGTTCTAGCAGAAGCCCTTCAGGATTACTTGCTTTTGTTTGTGATGAAAGATCATATTGATGTCAAACCTCACTGCCTTCCTTTTATTTATAGCCTCTCTGCCTTCTTGTCAACTCATGTATGTTGCTTTTGTTTTATCTATAATTTAAAAAAATCTACCCAAAAAAAAAAAAGAAAGAAAAAAAGAAAACCATGGTTGTGTGTGTTTTACCCGCTGACGTGCAGGTATTAAAAAGAAAAAGCAGGCTTCAGAAAAAGAGTGCTTATTTGTTCTTACTGGCTACAAGTGTGGAATACAACTCTGGTATTTTCCTCCACCACCACATATCGATTAGTTGTGCTCAGCATTCGCAGTCAAAGAAGCCACATCGGTGGGTTTTTACACTCAATCAAACTCAGGTTAACCTTTCACACGGAGGATCAAACGGCAGCGTGCCCTTAGCTGCTGCCAGCGTGTAAAGAGATTTGTCAGGAGTGCTGTAAAGCAGCCGCTCAAAAGCTGTTTAAACACTGAATGTGACAGGCCAGACAAATTGCAGTATTTCATTACTTGAAGCCCACACATGCTAATAAAAAAGAGACAATAAACAGCAAGGTCAGGACAATAAGGCTATGGTACTGAGTGCTGACACACGTTCACTCACTTCATCTGCACTGACCGTGATGGTGGGAAACCTGTGTGTGTGTGTGTGTGTGTGTGTGTGAAGGAAGCAAATCATAAATCATATACGTAATTACACAGTGAGATTAATCCTGATGTCCCTCCTCAGTCAGTCCTGTCCCATTATGGCGCATCACATTGTAGACAGTAAGAGTGCGAGAGAACAGATAATCATCTTTTACTTAAAAAAAATGGATATGAGGGGGGAAGCCAATTAACACTGGCTGACAGTATGAGACAACACCATTTTTTGCAGGCGAGGGGGAAAATTTGCACTGCTTTACCGCACCCTAACACAATACATTTGGGTCCGCAGTCTAATTTGTTTACGGCTAATTAAGCAATTTAAACAATCAGTGAACCCCTACGCTCAATTTTATTTTTCAACTAAGGGATATTGTCTTTTTTTGGAAGGTGAATGTTAGACAACAGGAATTGAAAGCTGTTGGAGCCCACTGTTACGGACACAGTAATGCAGTAATGATCAGCAATGATTAGCATAACTTAATCACCAGCTTCAGGGGGATGGAGGTTTGTATCAGTTTTCATTTATGCAGAGGGGAAACTACAATGAAGTGAGTTATGCTAATGCTGCACAAAACTGCACACCTACACACACATAAACAAAATGTTTAAACACCGTCCCACACACACACGGAAATGCACACAAAAGAATGTGCATTTTTAACTAGAGACTATATACCCTCGCCTGGTTGTAGATTAGTGTGTGTATGTGTGTGTGTGTGTGTGTGTGTGTGTGTGTTCTCTAATCAATGTAACAATGTAAGAAACCCCCTGAATTTATTTACAGCTCAGGCAGGGCGTCACCATGGTAACAGACAGTGAAATCGGATCCTGCACCAGAGTCATGAGATAAGATGGGAATAAATAAACGCATAAACAACAATGTGTGTATTAAATAGGCTTGCTCACACACACACACACACACACACACACACACACACACACACAGTGCCCCGCCTTATCTCCACTGAGCCCCTTCATAACACAACATACTTCAGAAGACAGGGAAGGTGAAGTGTATTGCTCTTTTTTCCAGTTAAGGGTCAGGGGGGGAAATTCATCACATCCAGGAATACATAAAAGCCCTCCTCTCTCTCTCTCTCTCTCCCCTACTGATGTGAAACAGTTGTGGAAAGTAGCTAAATACATATACTCAAGTGCTTAACTTAAGTTACATTTTTTAGGGATTTGTATTTTACTTCAGTATTTTCATTTTCACAATTTTGTACCATTGCATTTTCATTTCTGTACATTTGTATTCCACTATATTTTTCTGACATCTGTAGTTACTTGTTACTTTACTTAATGCATAACGATCAGGGGGCGGCATCATGGTGAAGTCTGGCTTCAAAGCCTGTGGAGTCTGGATGTTCTCCCCATGTCTCCCCACGGGTTTACTGACGACTCTAAATTACTCTAAAGGTGTGACTGTGAGCATGAATGGTTGTCTGTCACTCCACCTCTCGCCCAATGTCAGTCCCCCGCAACATTCTAAGTATAAGCATAAGAAAATGTAATGATCCTTATATACTTTGACCTAAAATACATTTTGAATGCAGGGATTTAGCTTGAAACAAAGTATATTTACATTGTGGCAATGCTACTTTTACTTAAGTAAATGATCTGAATACTTCTTCCACCACTGATGTTATACACAAAATAAACATTTTATTTCACTACAACAGACACTTGTAGTCTGGCCAAATCACCTTCAAGATAAAAAGCTGAGAATTACTTTTTATGACTCAACTTTTACTTTGAGTGCAGGTGTCAGGGGACCGGCTCCTCAGTCTCCGCCCAACTGGCCCTGACTCTGCCTCCAGATCCACCAGCTGCCAGCAGCCCCGCCCCCGGTCGTCACTGCGATCCAAACGCAGATGAAGATGTACGCCCTTGCTGAAGACGCTAGGTAACCAGGCAACAGAAGGAGGCGCAGAAGGTGGTGGAGGAGGGGCCAGTTCCAGGTGTGAGTCAGGGTTAAAATACCGCCCTCCTCGCAGTCTCATGCCCTCAGAGCCCGACAGGGGAAGGCGAGACACATCACACTGGAGAAACGGGATGAAAAAACTCAAAAACAACAATACACATCAAATTATTTATCTGTGAGTTAAAGAGCAAGTAGGAGAGGTCCATAGACCTGCTGTCAGATGTAAATGTATTAACAGTTTTTTTTATCAATCTGAACTACTACTAATCCCCCTTTGCTCATGATAAAGTGCTCCAATATTTCATTTCCCAACATTAATCGTGTCCTCTACAAATTAATTTCAGACCTTTCAATCCTCAGACTCAAAAATGAGTGAATGAATGAGCGGTAAAACGGCTGAAGGAAAGATGGAAATGGAAAGGGGGAGAGAGGGGGAGTGGAAGGGGCGAAAATGGGGGACGTGGTTGTGTAATTACCAGTGTGTGTTCAGAGGTCAAAGAAATAAACTGGTGGCTAATGGGAGAATATGGCTTTGCTAATGATAAAAGTATTTCGAACAATGTGTCTATTGTACTGTAAAGTGAGTGCAATTTGGCCTCCAGGGTGCTGGATTTACTGATTAACTTTAACTAACTAAGCTTTCAGTCTCTTCTCCATTGGGTGGAACAAAGGCGGGTGAAGAGAGGAAAGAGGGAAGCTGGGAAATTTGTCAGAGCTGATGGAAATGCTCACATTCTCACCCTATTACCCTGTTCTATAAGCAGATCTAATTTTCTGTTTGGTGGTTGTTAGTCCTGCAGTAATTACTGTCGACAGTTTACCCAGGGCTTTATTGAGGCTAGGGGCAAATAATGTGTGCAATTTTATAGCAGATTTTTCCTACTTGCAGGTTACCATGAATGTCTGTACCACATTTCTTGGCAATCTATCCAATGGTTAATGGTTAATTGAGACATTTAACTAAAAGGTCAGTCATATAGTGGAGCTAGAGGAAAGGCAGTATGATTCATCATCTGGGAACTATGAAAGTTTCTACAAAATGTTGTACAAATCCATGTGGTAGATGTTGAGATATTTCACTGAATGAGCATAAACTTTGCTGTTGGCACTAGATGGAAAGGTAAGGGATTGCCAAAGTCATTAGCCTTCTGGGGACCATGAATGTCTGCACCAAATTTCATGGCATTCCATCCAACAGCTGTCGAGACATTTCACTGAAAAACAAAAATGTCCACTTTGTGGTGACGCTATAGGAAAAGTCATCAACAAAGGAATGAGGATTCATCCTCTGGGGACCATGAATGTTTGTACAAAATATCATGGAGATCCATCCAATACATGTTATGTTATATTTCAGTCTGGACCAAAGTGGGGGACCAAATAACCTATCAACAGTCAGACCAGCGATACAATCCCCAGAGCCACTCTGCTCGTGTGGCTATAAAAATACTAAAATAGCTAAAAAAGCACAAGCACACTAAAAGCTACTCAGTTAAAAAGAGTGATTGAAATCCCTATCTTAGACCTGCCCTACATGTACAGAGGAGGAAAGAAAGAGAAGATGTAGAAATAAAAAATGAGTTAAAGAAAACTGGACAAAGAAATGGTGAGGATGAAAGGATGAAACATTAAAAGGAAGGGGTAATCAAATGATTCACTGTTTGAATATACCAAAATTAACAATACCTGTACACAAATCAATCCATCCTTTGAAATGTTTTTGTTTGTTTGCAAAAAGTGTAAATGAATAAAAATCAAAGGAGAGAAAATAACATGCAGTGGAAAACAGGGACCTTAAACGAGCAGATAAAACATTTTTCAGGGCTGAGCGGTTGGCATCGATCATGTTGGAGATGAAAAATCTGCCCTCAACTCCAATATTTCACATTTACCAAAAACACTCAGAAACATCAGTGATCCTAAAAACATTAAAGAGGATTGTTCTTTACACACACACACACTTCAGCTATCTGTAGCGTTGTGAAACAACTAGAATGAAAAAAGTTAGATTTGATGAAACACAGTGCAACCCAGCCAGCACACACACTCATAGGGAATGCTTCTGTTTCTATCTAAAGGCTGTGTATCTCATGAGGGCAGGAAACTACTTTATCTTGTCACTCTACAAAAATACTTGTGGCTTGCAGCCCCGCCAGGAGTGTAGCTGTTGGAGATATTCCTTTGACAAAATCCAACATGAACACACACACACACACACACACACACAACTGGTGTTCATTCCCATAAGATGTGGAAGACACTAGTAGTGATGGAGAAAGGGCCTGAGTGGATTGAGAAGCTCATTTGTTTTCTCATAGAGGGGTGTGACCTAACTCACCTGATCTACTCCACCTTCCTAACAGGTTAAAACTGCTGTAGAGGCTAAACATCTGAGTACTGGAATGACCATGAAACAAAATCAAACCTACGTAAATATTGCTGACGCAGTAGGGAGAAATATTTAGTTGAGAAATACCTCTTCTGAAGACTTTCCCACACAGACGACAAAGTCTGTATTTTATGCAAAGTACAGCAAAAGTCAATGACCATTTTATCAGATTTGTAAATAAAAGATTTAATTGGTTGATAGATTTACTGGCTACATGAATTATGCCTAATCCTGACGCTTTCAGGTCTAAATTTTCATTTGTGTATCATTCCCAAATAGTGAAAAAGGCCCAATGCAATTTCCATAGGCTTGAGTTGGAATATTTGTTTCATAATGATGTTCAATTCATAATCATAGCTGACTAATAAATAATTAATGAATGCTCTACAAATAAAAAATCACTAACAGTACCACGTGCTGACTTCCAGGTTGATGTGAAATAAAAGATGAATTTAGTATTTTATCATTACTTGATGGAAATGAGACAGTAGGCTAACAGGCAGCATGGCCCCTCTATAACTAACTGTACAGACTTCTACAGGAGCTGAAGTGAGTATACTGTGACCTTGTTGGAGGTTAGACTATTACAATACAGAACGATATTTATAGACTGCGATTATTCATTTTCATTCTTTGTTCAATAGCCTTACCACAGTGTTAAGATAAAGGACGCCTTTGAGTTCGTTTTCGTGATAGTCTGTTCATGTCTTCACCTATCTGGATGGGGTTGATTCAGCGGCGGGAATCCATTGCTCAGTCTCTACAGCAGGCGGACTGCGGACAGACACTGAGCCGTGCACGGAGCGGCAGAGGCGGCGGTCTCGGCTTGGGTCAGTCCGGGTTCCAGCCCTGCTGCTGCGGCAGGGAGGCGAGCGAGTCCCGGTCTGGAGTCTGCGGGCGGGAGGGAAATGTGCAGTTTGACCTTCCCAACGCCGTCCGGAGATTTTAACAGGAGTTGTAACGTCTTCACTTTGCGCAAGTTTGGTGGGGGGGGGGGGGGAGTTAATAGGTGGAAGCTGGTGAGGATCATTTTCCTATCTGGCTTTTAAGCTTCATCTCATTTACCTGCACCGGATAAGCAGACAGAGGAAGCACGGTAAATAACATAGGATCACACAAACCTAAGAGGTTCTGCCCCCTTTTGATAACACACACAAAAAAAACAGACATGGAGTAGGTGTTTGAGTTGACCCCAAACAGAAAAATATAAAGAAAAGAATTACAATAATTTCTATATTCCTATTTCCATCAATTGTGTGCCTCATAATCAAGATTTCTTATTAATTACATCTGTATAGCTTTATATTATTGTTTCATGTCGTTTCACTCCATTTGCCTAAAATTGCACATGCATATATTCTATCTTGGAAAGGTATTAGAATAGTTATCTTGAAAAACTGACCCCAAACATGCAAACCTTACAGACAGGGAATCCCCCACACCTGTTCACGTGAAGAGGAAACTGGTCTGCTTGGGGATTGCTGTTGGGGCCCCTACTTATACCCCCACAGCAATATGCACCACATGAGCACAATAAACTAGAATAATTCATATGCAGAGACTACTGAAGCTGGAGCTTTTGGAGTACTAGCCTTGCTGATGTGTGTCAGTGTGAACACAAATCAGTTGGTAACATCCATTATGTCACCCTACAAGAGGCCAAACTGATATCATTACAATGAACAGGGCAATATTTTCAACTTAGTACTTTCAACCCGAGATATAAATTAGTAATTACAAGAGAATACCATGCCACGACTCCTCTCTGGGACGCCTGATTTAAATTTTTCTTACAATTCTGGGGGAATAACACAATCTCATTTAAAAGTTTTTATTTGAAATGATTTTAAATACAAATAATATATTTTTCCATTTACAATGACAGTTCCTTTGTAAACAAAAGTGGCAGATAGATAGTCATTGGGTAGTTTGTCCAAACTGAGGCCCGGAGAGGGTCTTTCATGGGAAAGATGGTGTCATATTTAACCTCACTGCAAGTTTTTTCCCCCCACACAGCGTAAATCGCTGATGCTACATTCTATTGCCGAGCGAAAAATACCCAGATTACAATATTACCTGTTAGCGTACACCTGCCTTGGACACAATTACAAGAGGGTTCAATGCGCACGTGACTTTGAGTAAGTGTGTGTATGTGGCTGTCGGGAGAGCATGCCCACACATATTCATACCTTTATCTCTCCCACACTAACATGACACACTAGTATATACCATAAAAAAAATTAATAAAAAAAACCCAGCTGAATGTAAATGTTCACTGTGAAAAATTTGTCCTTTCTTTTAAAAACTGCAAAGTCGTTGACATACAGTGAGTAGATGTTTTTTGTGCACTCACCAGTCTAACAGATGTAAAAACCAAGGTTAGAGCAAAACGACACAAAGACATATGTGTTGTAACTACAGCTTTACTGGGACAAAAAAAAAAATAGAACATTATATGAAAAGGGCTTCTCTTGGTTTAAAAAACTAAATTACTCCAGGAGATTTGGTGAAAAAAAGAAAGAAAAGAACTTTCCATCCGAAACGGCAGTTGAACTTGGACAAAACTAAGCTTGTTCTGCTTTAGTGAGTAAAGTCAAAGTGCTGGACAGACTATGCTTAGTCTTACTAAACACTAGAAGTTACTTTTGTCAGGCTTTTGTTCAAGACACTTCTCAGATCATGAGTGCTGTGGGAGCTCATACTCCAATCCCTTTCACACAGGGCCAGTCACATGTCGCGTTCGACTGCTAATCCTCACAAAACTGTAGTTATTATGGCGAGATCAGTGATATGTATTCCAAGACTGAGTAGCTAAAGGTGAAGAGACTAATTCTAAACTGACACTAAAGAAAAACAAACATTTTTTTCCTGCTCTCCCAAGAACCACTGGTGCATAGCACCCAAGGGCCTGTATGTTGTGGTATTTCAGTTGTATTCATAAGGCCTTTTCGGACAATGAGTATACACTGGAATGTGCTACACTTGTAAAATAAAATCCAACAAATAGAAAAAAGGATGAAGAGAAAGGAAGTCACTTCTCTGAAAAGCCACGAGTATGTATATAACTATATATATATATATAACTATATATATATATAAATATCAGTATCTGGGCCCCTTAAAAAGACTGAAAACTCACAACTTTTATGTAGTATATGGACAAGAAGAGTACTCATAAGTCAAACAAATCTTAACACTTAAAGTTTTGTCATTTTCCCCCTCATTATACTTAAGGTCTTCATTCATTTCAAGATCCACCTGCTTTCAACCACTCAGAAAAACAGTTTGACGTGGATCACAGGGCCAGAACAGTAATCCCCAACAGAACCAACTTGAGACCACCTGTGGACATCTCCCTTCAACATACAGTGAGTACAAGTACATACAAGTGACTGGCTGGTGTGACAGTGGGGGGAAAACTAATAAACAAAACAAAAAAAATAAAACTGACGAGACTCAGCTGTGCCCCCGTGCGCTTAAAGGATCAAACATCCCAATAGTTGACTCGGGTGTGATCCCAGACGAATTGGGCTAAAGCTCAACCTTCTGCAGTTGTAAGTGTACAATAGAAAGTATCATTGGTGTGGAAAACATTGGTGCTGAGTGATTTTAAAATTAGGAGCAAGAGCGAGTTCATGATTTCCCTACGGAGGTCATGTGTTTTTGTTTGTGTTTTTTTTGTTAACTTTGCAAACGTTAGCTGTTACACATCCCCTCTCCCCCTAAAGAAAAGAAGAAAAGAGCCCAGATAATAGGTCCTCAAGTCCACAGTGTGTCAATCTTTCATACCTGTACAAACACATACAAGGTTACAAACACACACACACACACACACACACACACACACACACACACACACACAGAGAGAGAGACGATTCACTCTCACATGCACATCCACTCACACACACACGGCCTGGGTAAGTATTCACAGAATTCTCTTCCGCCAGCTACGGAAAGTGAACAAACAAGTCTCTGTAGAAAAGAGGAATTGGAAGGGCGGGGTCACAGTCCATCTCACTGTAAAGATAAAATGGAGGAGGTGTGTGACCGTGTGTGTTTGGCGTATGTGGCGGTCACAGCGTTGCTGCTCCTCATTCGCTGCTCTTGAGTGCTGTTGTGGAGTCAGGAGTGGTTGGGTGGGTGTCCAGTCCATGGGGGGGGGGGAGCTAAGTGTATGTGTGTGTGTGTGTGTGAGTGTGTGTCTGTGAGTGTATGTGTGTGTGCGTGTGTATCCGCATTCAGTCGTCCTCGTCGTCGTCTTCGCTCTCCTCGATGCCGTCGCTGTCCTCCTGCTCCTCGTCCTCCTCCTCCGTGTCGGGGATGTCCCACTGCGGGTGGTTGTCCAGCATGGCCTTGGCCTCGTGCACCTCCAGCTGGGAAAACACAACATTTATAGGTTTTAGCACATGGAACTCGTGTGTTTTGTCATCTTACAGTAATTACTATGATATTATTATAATATTATTCCAATAATTGCTGTGTAGTACTGTTTCACTTACTTTTTTATGAGGAACTGCCAAAATGTACAACATAGTTCCGTTTTAATATGTTCTGATGTATCAGTTGCATATGCTTTAAGCAAGTGTTACCATGGTTACCAAATATTTGGATAATTATATATGTTGCTTGTACAGACAGTTTATAAGATTGCTTCAACAGTTTCTGGTCAGTTGATGGATTTAATAATAGTTTAGCTTTCTGAGTTTATGCTGAAATCACAATCATAAAATACTGTGGTTGGTCCAATTTGCTTTTTTACACCACAAATAAACCGCATCCGAGTCCACATGGATGCTGACTGAAACCCTCCTTTTTCAGATGAGCTCAGTCTGGATGTTCAATCTGCACTTGAGAGCTTGACTGACAGCTTTCTGACCAGCCTAAATGAACCGCACACTGTAGAAAATCGCACCAGTTAGGTGTGAAATCAACCTTTTTGCCAAGAAGAAATGTCATATTTTATCATTTTAAAGTAATGTAGCACTGAATTAAAGTACAACATGAAATCACTGTTGCGTGTGATAAGTAGTACGCCAGACTTCAAACCTTTAACTTGCAGAGCTCAGTGTAACAACAGTTTTCTGGTGCATTATTGCCAGACAGAATGACTGTTTTACAAATAAAGCTGTAATGTTTTATAAGTGTAAATTACACTGAATCAAAAATCTAATTTTAAACTGCAGACTGAATGTGCAACAGAGACCATGTAGAATAACTGAGTCTAAATAAATGTAATCAATTAATTCAAATCCTAAATGAAAAAACAACCAGCAAGAGCACCCAATCAAGACAAAGGGAAAACCAAAAACAACCCTTGCTAAAAACAACAACCAAAAAACTAATCTATCTCCAGCTCTACTGTACTTGACTTTTTATAATCTGCCTGGCATGGATTTATTGCCACTGCAAAGAGAAAATTAAGAATCAACAGTACCATTCTTTCATAACTAAAACATTCAAACCAAAATGTTGAACCTGGACAACCTTAAAATTTGCATTAAAGATACATTGTTTTAAGAGAAACTCTGATTATCTCTGACACTGATCAATCTTGAGTGCAAGAACATCACACACTAAGTGCACTCTAGCTTAATGTCTACCAGGTGTTAGAATACAGAAATAAGAGCACAATTCATGCTCTGTCTGGCTTGTAACAAATCCCCTTATTCCCAACACCATGGCAGCAGATAACACCATTGTTCAGAGAGCTGCTGGTGCATTTTGGCCGTGGCCGCTGGGGGGGGTTTGTCTCAGCTCTGCAAACTGTTTTGGCCAGTGGCAGGCATCCTCCAAGCAACCACGCACACACGCACACGCACAGAGACAAACAGACGAAGCTTTCTTGTCACCTTGAGTGGTTTGATCTGGTCCAGTCCCAGGTAGGAATCAGAACGCAGGATGACAGAATATTGGTAGTTGCCGGTTTTGGAAGGGGCTGGAAACTTCAGCTCCACCTGGGGAACAACAACACAAGAGCGCACACAGCTGTCAAATCCAATCACGGGAGCACTCACAGGGCACGATTGCTCCAGGTGTTAAGTGTAGTGTTACAGTAAGGCATGTGACAATGCTACATTGTTTCGGTTGACGGCAAAATAAAATTGCCACGGCATAAAGCAACAAGGTGCCGGTTTCCATCAAAAACAGGAAACGTTAACAGAAGCAAACAGAAGGAGGCAGACCCGTTAAAAGGACAAACACTGCTGAATATTACAAACTCAGAAAGACATCTAGCTGCAGAGGGACGCGGTGCGGTAGGTAATCACAAATGAACCACCACATGATGATGGGGTCCAACTGTAAATATTAGACCAGCATTACCTCAGGCTGTGATTACCATGTCGTGCAATTACATATGGCAAACATCTAATTATCAGCACAATGAAGCAAATCATTCTTCGGCGTGTGAGCGGAGAATGAACCGTGAACACAACGCCAATTTCCTGCCCTGCCTTGTTGATGAAAGCAGCCCCCTTTGCCCTCCCCAAAACACACGTCTGTCAGCCACACGACACAAACAACAGAAGGAATTGTTGAGGTGACAGACTAATTGATTGCTGGCAGTGATCGGTTACGCATGGGCGGGTCACCTCTTGCCATTACATTCCTTCAGAGCGAGGACAGCTGGTCCCGCAGACTTACACAGGCCTCATTAAGCTTACACCTCGCTGTCAATCCTTATTGTTGCTGGAGAACAACCGGGGATCATATGTGCAAAATAAACACACACACACACAGCTCTGACAATATAATGACACAAGTGCAAAGGGTTGCCTAGCAACAGGATGTGTGAGGGGCTATGGGGCACAGGAAACAAGAAACGTGAACACACACACACACTTTAACTTATTAAGACCTTTCTACTCCAGATGGATTATAGCAAAGCCACAATATACCCTCAGAGCATTTTAATGTCTCACTCACACACACACACACACAGAATTGTCTGTCTAATTATGTATATTATAATGCAAAAACTGAACGAGTGTTGGAAACAATTTCAATAATAAATTAATGCAATTTATCAAGGAAAAACAAATGTTTGCACTTTTTAATCAGTTTAATATCTTTGTAAATTGAATATATGTTGGTTTCAGTCTGATCACCTTGGGCTCTATAACATATTGGAGTTTTCCAAATGTTACGCTATTTTATATACTAAAAGATAACAAAATGTCACTAGACATACTGTACAGGCTTATGCTCACCTCCTGTGTGTTATCTAAATGTCCATATGAACAAACACACACACACACACACACACACACACACACACACACACACACACACACACACAAACACACACCTCTTCTGTGTCTTTTAGTGTGCAGACGTGGTAGGGCATGGAGACGAGGGTTTGATCCCGGCGGTCGGCTATGTAGAGCCACCACCACTCATGCTTCTCCTCGGGGAAGTAGAGACTGTAGACGGGGTGCGTCACCTTCGACTTGGTCTCCAGCAGAGCCCGCTCTCGCCGCTGGATGCTTTGCTGCAACGCCTCCCACTCCTGACGGGGGAAGTGTGGACAGTGGAGGATTACTTAGGTTAGGCGCAGGTACGAGCGCTGTTTCTCAGTAGTCTTCTCAGTGGGAACAATAATACGCCAATTGTGCTTCCAGGTGAGGAATTTATCACACAACACAATCACAGTGTCAGTATGCACCCATTTAAAGTTCACTGACCTCCTCATCGTCGCCGCCAGCCATCTCGTCCACCTCTGTGTCGCTTTGTTTGTCGCTGTCTTCGTCTCTCTCGCTGGGAGAGTCCTTGTTGGCTTCGCCATCATCCGACTCGCTGCCCTTGTCCGAGGCCTCATCCTCTTCCTCCTTCACTACTGCCGCTGATACCGCTACGACTTCCTGTCACATCAGCATCAATAAGAGGAAGTTGTATTGAAAGCAACTACTTTTTGTTATTTTATTATGACCACTCAATGCAGTTAAACGTGTATAAAAAGCACCAAACAGCTTTAACTGAGCTGTGATTGGACACATACATTTCCTGCCACATTGCCATTGGCTTGCTTGGTTTTGGCAGGTGCAGGAGTGGCCTTCTTCTTGGTCAATTTTTTCTTCTTGGACTTGGCTGTCTTCTTAGCCGCTTTACTCTTGTTGTGCCACACTTTCGTTTTGGCTTTACTCGAGTCTGCTTGCTTTACACACACACACACACACACACACACACACACACACACACACACACACACACACACACACACACACACACACACACACACACACACACACACACACACACAC
>JAVQJD010081978.1:0-22306 GCA_036023655.1 Nannoperca australis | reverse complement strand
CTGAAAGCGGTGAAAATGGCCAGCGTCAGAGGGATTGTGTGTGTGTGTGTGTGTGTGTGTGTGTGTGTGTGTGTGTGTGTGTGGGGTTATTGACAGAAAGTAGAAAGCTCTCGTTGCTGATATGTGGGAGATGTTTAGACAAGAAAGCAAATGTAGTATTTAGTCCTACACTAAATAGGCACTTAGACTCTAATTAGCATGTACAATGAAGCTCAAATTATCCACTGTGAGAAAAATATCACCTATGGTGTTACTGAAAACAGTCAGAGTATGACTTGCTTACAGCCTTATGCAATGCATATGTAAAATTGTAAACAGAAAGAAGGGAAACTTCATAGTAACTGTACTGCACGTCATTTTATGAAAAAGGCTCCTTTGCTTTGAATGCATGCTGGCAGGGTCTCTCCTCTATAGGCTCTAATCGTTTTAGATGCAAAATCTTCAGTTAAGCTCATAATAATACACTAAACGTCTCAGTATAAATAGGCAAACAATGACAGTTTTCCCATGGCAAGAGCATTATTTAAACATTAGATGTTATTTGTGGTGAAACACATTTGCCCTGCAGGAATGGTGGAGCTCAATTGGTACAAAAAAAATATAGGGGCGGGCACCAAATCTGCACTTTGACAAAGATGGTGCTGCATTAAGATGCTGTAGGAAATATTGGGTTTAGGCTTTGAGCGCGCAAGTGGCGAACACAAGTTCTGTAGTAGGCTATGGAAGCCATGTCAGCATCGTGGTGATTTTATTATATGTCACTGAAGTGGCCTATGTGAAATGCTAGCCTTTATTATCACCTTTAAAAAAACATTTTTTTTAGGTTACAGCAATTTTTTTTTTTTATATTTAGCGATCACTTACATTATTGAAGTCGTCCTGTCAGCCCTACCACTGGTGCACCGTAGGTTTTTAATTACACGTCTATATTTTAGAAGTAAACGACTGACTTTTCTGAGCTTGCGAGAAAACTAGGCTCCTGGGGAGTCCGTGAAGGCAGCAGCGGGCTGTCAGCTGTGGAGAGGGAAGGTGTGTTTAGTTGGAGTGGGGTTTCGGGAGCGCAGTATCGTCTCACTCTCAAGGGCGCATTGCCTCGTCTATTGTTTGACCGAACTCGTACGTTTACGCGTTTCGTCCCCTCTTTCACGCGGATACACGTTTAAAGGAAAAAAACCGTATATGGTCCTGGCTGAAGATTTCACGATGTCTCGCACCGACGAGGTTCACCGCATGACGGAAAACGTCTATAAGGTAAGGTTCAACTAATGAATAAAGTTTTGAGGCGCATGTATGTCTTTTTCTGTCGGACGCAATTCCACCAGACTTTATTACTCATTGGTTGAGACGCATTCAGACGTGTTTTTTCTTCTTCGATAATCTCTTTAGGGTGAGGCGCATTAGCTCAGTTGGGTGAATTTTTTTTTTTTTTTTTTAATCAGTTGGCAAATTTAACAAAATGCTCTGTCGTCCATATCCTCATATATCTGGGCCACACGGGGTTTGATAATTAAGGCCACACCTCAGATAAAATTGCTCCCGTGCTTACAAAATCAAAGTCCCCCAGTCAGTCTGTTCCTACATGCAGGAACATATTGTGTTCCTGTGGTCCACCTACACTGACGGTAGTGTGTCGACAGATTTTATAATATCAGTGGATCTCTAGTGTCTAGTTTTGGTGCTGAATTAGGGACATATTTCATTTCAGAAGTCAGTGTTTGACAGGCAGGGACGGTGTGGGCTTGTCTGTTGCAACAAGTAAACATTTGCCCTATGATTTCAACATTCAAACCTGTTCTACATAGAAACCTGTGTGAACTTTGCATGCAATTGTTAAGCCTCAATACTGGGGAAAAAAGGATCCTCTGTAGAAGACTAGTATAGGACTACATCTAAGGATTGTTTTAAGGATCAGTCTCTTGATTTTATTTCTTCCACTTCTTCATTATTTGGTTGTTTTGTCTGTGAAATGGCAGAAGAGTAAAAAAATCAAAAAATAACCAACGTTCCAAAACCAAACTGCATTAAATTTAGCAATGACATAAAAACGAAGAGAACCACATAATGTGTGGATTTGCCATTTATTAACTAACAATTACTAAAATGTTTAATTGATTATGGAAATGGTGGCTGGTAAAATTTCCAGGGAACAACTAATCCATGAATTGACTAGTGTTTTACCACTGATTTCTATTTCTTCATTACAACTTACTTCAGGCTTTGGTTCACCGTCGTTGCCATATTTTCGAGTTGCAGGCACCAACTGATGGAATGCTAACAAATCTCCATGTTATGGGGGCTTCACACCTGTGTCCTGTGATAATCTCTGGTTTCTATTTAGATTAGAGATCACTGATTCTCGAGGTCGCTTTCAGTGTAGCCTAGTCATTATTTAGGTTACACGTAACCCTTAAATGTTACCCTACTTTAAACTGCCCCTGCACCTTAAACCAGCTGTAGTTCCCGTAACAGAAGGCCAAGAACTCGTAGAGGTTAGCTGCTCGTTCTCCTACAGGGAATAGGTATCTATCAGAAAGGAGGTCAGATGAGCAGAGAGTACTGACTGACTGGTGCTGCTTTTTAGAGCCAACAAGGGAAGCAAATGTTTCAGGTGGCTATTTCTGTGCCGAATTGGTCACATCCTACAGCGTGTCCTTCCCATTTTGTGCTCTTCGTATGCTGCGTTCTGTCGGGATTTGTCCAAGTGTTTACACCTGCTAATGTGGGTTAATCAACACAGACACACGGGTAGGTGTCTGGATCCCGATCCCTTGGGGGAGAACTGGTCCTTTCCTACATGGACTCTTGCTCAGTCAAGTGCAAGCCCAGCAGTGGGGCTCTGTCTCTGGGGTGAAAGCACCCCGTCGGAGTCCTGACAGCCAGGAACGCTGATGTGCAGTGCAGTGGAGAGACAGAATCCCTCTTCCACACCGGGGATCCGACCTCGTGGCAAAAGCTAGGAGGTCACACAGAGTGTGTAGTCACTGCTTATTTGGCATTCCTCGCGCTTTCTCCACCAACCCCACAGTATGAAAGCAGGTTTCTTAGCGTGCTTTAATATTTAAAGAGATGGGTAAAATGTGATTCCTGCCATATCTCAGTGATGAAAAGCACCAGTCTTTCACAGTATGCTGCGTGTGTTTTTAAATGTTTATACCCTCAAAACCACACTTGTTCGTTTTATTGCTTCGATAGGCGGCAATCGGCCTGTTTGGTAACTGAAATCTGCTGCTTATGTAAGAGATTGAAAAGATGAAATATGTATCCAAGCATATCCAAAACACTGAACTGAGTTTACCCCATTATAAGTGGTACAGAGAGCATAACACAATGATTGGCCATTTCCTTCCACTGTGCAGAGTGAGACTCAATGTTGATGTTCACAGTGTTGTACCTTTTTTTTTTTTTTTATTATAAATTTTTTGGGTACTTTTTGCAGTTTCTTAATAATGCACTTGCTAAATGTTTGCGCTGATGATTAATCGTGGAGACTTTCATGCACCTCCAAGTGTTGGAAATGCTCCAGCAGCCAGTCACCTAACATTAACTTAAATTAATGGGACTTTCATAACACTGGCGGCCCACTTTAACCCTGCCTATTTCCCTCTCTCTCTCTTGCTACACATTTTAAATGCCTCTGTAGACAGTAATTGCGTTTGTCTGTTTTGTATGCAAGCAACTATCTCCAGAGAAAGAGGAGATGTAAAAACATACGGCGGCTGCAAAGTCACTGCAGCCAGCAGCTGGGCAGATACTGAGTAATCGCTGGGGAGAAGAGGGGGGTAACTGCACCGCTCTGACTCATGTTAGCCCATTTGAGTGTGTGTGTGTTTAACAGGGCTGGGACTGTAGGCGCACTGAGGGCGAGACTGGAGACTCAGAGCGAGTGCTGTTCCTTTGGTAAAGGCCAGAGGCACTCCTTCGTTTGTTGAGATGACTTTCTTAATTTACATGGGAGGCAACCCAGCAATCCCAGCGTGATCCTCTGTGACTCACTTCAGTTCTCCCCGCTCGCATAGATGGGCAAGTTCCAGACGTGGCGATTGGCATCTAGTCATTCCCTGCGTTGACAGGGAGAGACAGATACTTAAGACTGACACTCATTGCGTGCATGTTGGTGTGTGTCTGTGTGTGTCTGTGTGTGCAGCACACTCATCTCCACCAGCTGGCCGCGTCACTGGGTGTCTGAGAGAGGTGGTGCCCCGGGTCAAGCCTCTTAACATGTCGATGGATGAAGTCTGAGCACCGACCTGGCCTGGGGGGGGGGGGTAGAGAGGACAAACTGAAGGGAGCAAACAGATTAGTCAGACTAAAGGCTGTGTGTTAAATCAGTCAAAAATAAAAATTGCTACCAGAATTTCCACCGTAGACTTTTTACCCCGAAGAGTAAAGGTTGTGGAAGGTTTCATGGGAGCGAGACGGTTGAACACACCCTTTATAACAATATGACTTTTACTTGCAGTTCTCCAGAGGCTTTGTCACATAAAGTGAGTGCTATCTGCCTGACGCATGCGGTGCAGGTTTTGAACACGCCCTGGCAGGTAAGGAAATAGAAGGGTGTGTCTCCAGCCTTGAGGACAACACTTATTTTCCCATACAGCGCCACTCCCTAATTGTCAACACAGCATGGAAAACAGCAAATTCCATGTTCTCAAATGGCTGTTATGAAGAAGGCAACATAGTTGTTCGACGTAGACTGGATCAAGTGTCGTACTCGGTACTCTCTGGTTGTAGGACCTCCACTTTGTCATGCGTGTGATACTGCTGCAGTGAGCTGTTTGATTAAAAACACTGATCTGAAATGCAGCTTTTCTGCCGATTAAAGACATGCTGTTACATAATGGGTTTCTCTCTCAGTTGCAATATTGTCGTGACATTCACACTACACTCGAATGAATGATATTCTTATAATGATAAGAGGACTACAGTTTCACCACAATCTCATGTGGGAGATCTGAACAGGTGGTCTCTTAGCAACAACGTGCCATTATTCTTATGTGTTTCTGTCATATCATTGTGCTGAACGACTTGCCGTTGGTGAAGGGCTGGAGAAGGCGAGTCAGAGGGAGGAAAAGCGATGGAGGGCGGGGGGGGGTTCCATACTTTGCTTCAGAAAGAGATAAGAGCGAGATGTTGAACCTGTCGGGTGAAGAAATGCTTCATAAAATGCCCAAAAAGGGTGCAGTGTAAACCAGCCCTCTCTGCTGTGTATACAGTGCAGCGTTTTGTCCCTGTGGTCTTGCATTAAGAAGTCATCTGGAGTCACTTGAAGGAAGACGCCATCCATCACTTTATTTACCTTTTTTCTTTTCTTTTTTTTTTATCAGTATATCACAGTGAGGCGCCACTTGCTTTTTATAATATGCAATTTAATGGAGTTTAAAATGACTTCAGCTCCTGAACATCTGCCTCCAGAATATAGTGTTTCAACAAGTTTATGCCTGCTGGTGCCCGGGGCCTTGAAAAGATTGCATTATGCACTGCAGGAGATATCATAACATTCATTGCCTGTGGAACAGCAGATTTGTTCTCTGTGCCTTTGACTGCGATGCAGAGAGAGGACTATTGCTCCACACACCCACCTTCTCTGCGCGTCCGGGGGCGGATGGTTTAGAGACATTCTCTCTTTTCTTTTACTCATCACGGCTTTTTCAAGGACAGAGACTGAAGATGCTCAGTGCTAAATCCAAGGCTACACTGTACACTGAGCCTTGTCGCTGCTGCTGACATGAAAGGTTGATTTGAAGTCACCTTGTTAACATGGCTGTCGTCCGAAATATCTCTTATCTGTCACAAAAACAGCATACGTAAGGTTATGCTTTGCTTTATAGAAAGCATTACATTGCTTTATTGTGGGGGTGGAAGAGAGAAGGAGACGAAGAGAAGGAAAATAGATGGAGACATTCCACGTCCTTGTTGAAATAGTCCCTAATTACTGTGGAGGGTGAAGCTGTAATTACACCGAATGAAAGAGACACAGAAGCAGAGACAGAACATTTCAGTTTTGTACTGTGGCAGTGGACAATGGCCTTACATTTATGGGTCATGGGCTACAGTTAACATGCCTGTGGCTAGTGTTACTGTATGTCTCTGTGGCAGATGCTTTCGGTAGCATTGGCCACACTACACCCACTAAGCTAGCTGAGCAGGCAACCACAGGGTTTCTCCGAGCCCCAGACCAGTCATGGTATTGTACAGAACGTAGGAAATTCGATTGCTGAGGACGTTTTCACTTTGCCACTGGGATGTAAATTGATTAATGCAGAAGACACTCTCTGGTACTTCAGGTTTATTTGTTTTTTCAAATGTAAAATTAAAATGTATTTACATCTGTAATTTAAGGGATGTACCTGCGTACCCCTGTGTAATGTCTCAACTGGCAATATAATAGAATTTACATTTTTGTCACAAGCTCACTGAGATGCATCAGTATGGAGGGGGGGGTGAGATGGTGAAAAATAGTGCCTCCATCTTGCATTCAAATTGCATTTTGCCTTTACATTTGTTAAACGCATGGTTTTCTGTCTATTTTTCACTGTGGTGAAAACTGAATGTTTCCAGGAGGTCAGCAGTGGGACTCACATACAATTCATCCATTATTCATAAACACTCTTCCTAAAAGCTTTAAAGCTGCCACATAAAATGTGAACTTGCTGTTATCCTTTTATGTAAGGATTGGTGTAACCAAAACTGAAATGAAGTTCTCCATTGCATAATGTGGTGTTTTTTCATCTGATGGTTATTTGAAGAAACAATGATCTCTGCTATCTGTTTATTTCCTTACTGCTTTCACAATTTGATTAGAGTTAGAACAATATTTTGAGGGATTTCAGAGTAATGCATCTCTCTCCTAAGCCAAAATGAATGGGCCTTTTGCTGGTTAAAGAACTAAAGCTAGCAAATAAGTCTGGGTCTTGGTTGCTGTGGTAACCAGTGCCTATGTTGGGTTAGTTGAGTGGCTGATGCCGGGCTGTGTGTGTGTGTGTGTGTGTGTGTGTGTCTCTCTCTCTCTCTCTCTCTCTCGTGGGTGTGTGTGTGTGTGTGGTGGAGGGGGTCGTCACATTGGCTGCAGATGACGGCAAAGCAAACAGACGCAGTAAATAGTTGGTCTCTGGCGAGCATATTATTTGTTGTGTGCCAGCAGCAGGACACACTGCAGTTTAAATTTGGGAGCAGGATAAAGAACCTTGGTTATTCCTCCTCCACCTGAGACCCCTTGTAGACAGCTGTGGGGCCAAACACATCAAGCCTCACGTCTAGTCCAGTTGTGATTGAATCTGACAAAATTATGCCTCTTGGCTGTTGACATTTCGTTGGCTAAATCCCCTCATAATGTATCTTTTGATGACTTTTACCTCCACGTGCCGTGGCATGCAGTATCTGCCGACGTGTTGCAGACTTTGAGGCGTTTTCACACGAACAGCTGATATTTACTTTCTGCATTGCAAGATAATGAAATATTATAACAAATGATGGGCCTGTATTTCTGTTTCTTATTCCATTTGGGAAGGACCAATTGTCCTCTACCCTTTTTTTAGCTTTCACATGCCACACAATCCTGATAGCAAGGTGCAGATTGCGTTTGCATTGAGAGTGCGTTGGGGTGTTTAAGTGGACAATTGTTAGTAAGAGGTGATTCAAGATTTATGGTGATGATGGTTCATCCTTTAGCAACAGTTGAGTTTCTTTGTTTATCATAGCTCTTGTCTGACGACATGAGTCCCATCGGACGTTGAACCACTATTGGATAAGCAGAATCCCAATGAGAAATGATGAAATCTAGCTGATACGAAACTCTGTTGTTCCACTGTTGTGTTTATGTTCACATTTGCCAAAACGACATAATTACGGAAGGTGCAGAAGAACACAATTACTTGATGCAAAAACGTACACTTAAACTAACAGTGGAGTGCTGATAGACTCGTCTTGGTTCTCGACATTCTGCTGAGTCAAGAGTTTCTATATGACTTCTGTGGCAACGACCGATAATTGGATCCCTGCTACTAATAAGGTAGCTTTAATAACCAGGGCTTAATGTTGCTTGCTCGAGCTGGACAAAAAGGTCACAAGAGGCCAGCTTTTCATCTGCAATGTTTCTGACATTCCAGAGAAACAATTCTAATTAAGTTATTTATCCAAGTCAGAGGAGACGAAATCTTTCCCATCCGATCCCAACAGAAAACTGTAATAATTCCATTGGGTGTTTTCAAACACACTGCTAAATTTTAGAAACCTTAAATGTTGGCATTCACCATTTTATTCAGTTTGGGTTTGCAGGATATAAGAAAATTATAAGTACCTGTAACATTTGAGCAATTGCTGAAACTGTCAGTATTTGGTGCGTCAACACAGTCAGTCTCCATGTGAAGTTACAAGAAGAACGTCTTTCATCTGTTCAGTATGGATCCCTGCTTTTTGTTTTTCACGACTGCAATGTACTCTGCACACGTCCACAACAAAAGAACACGAGAGCTCCTCTCACACTGTACAGAGTCTTCTCTCAGCTCACGATGTTGAAAAGTTTGCACTTCCTCAATACAACTTGGAAAGGACACAAAAATTCACGTGGTATTATTGGATTTGATGTTCGCCTCGGCTTCCACTGAAAACACACGCTGTGCCTACTGCAGTATTAGTAAGGCTTTAGGTATGCAGCAAGGACAACCTTCTTCATGGCATCCACTCAAAGTGTATACCTGGACTTTTCTCAGAAATAAGCATGTGAGAGTCAATGTGTGTTCTCTAACCTGTCTTTTAGCTGTATTGCAGTAAGAAGTTGGCTGTGTTCCCTTCACTTGCACAGCAGCTTTGCAGTGATTTTTAGACTCCTTGTACTCCACATTTCCTGCTGTTGTGTTGCCCCCTCGATAACTTCAAGAAGTTTTTATTTCCTTACAAGGAAATGGGGAAGAAGTTTTTAGTTTAGTTTTAGTTATTTTATTTTTATTTTTTTTAGATCTGTATGGAATGCAACCTCTTACAAGTGGCTGTTGTTTTTCCAATATAGCATTCAAGTCTGACATTCTCAGTTATGACAGCTATAGGAATAGCTTAAAAATATAAACAATTTATGATGCACTGTGGCCAGCATTGGAAGTAAATTGACTCACTTGGGAGAAGAACTCAGGATGACCGAAACAAACAGACTTTGACAAAATATCCACACATACGCCACACAAACCCCAACATCCTCAAGTTTATCATACATTATATATGTGGGAATACATTGAATTCATAGTTTGATATTTAATGAACACTTTCTACATTTTCTTATTCCCTTTGACCTTTTTAATACTACATTTCAATGAAAATCACAGAAGATCCTAGCTGTTCCTGTATATACATTGTAATTCTGATATTTGGACATCCTCCTGTCTTCTATTGTCAGCTATAAGAATGTGAATGCAATGACAGCAGCCAGAGCAAAGCATACACTAGCCAGTCTACGGCAGGATCACAAATCTCCAAAACCTCAGTTCTACCAGTCAAACTAATATTTAAGCGATGCAGCAATTACTCTATAAGTTCATAGACAGTTCAGAGTTTTTTATTTTTTAGCTGCCCAGAGGCAAATTGGTTGGCACTGACTTTAGCTTAATTTAATTGTAGTTAAATTATTATAAACATCCAGAATTTCTTTTTAAAACTGTTAACTGGACAAAACATAGAAATGTTTACTTAGCTTTTATCCTGGCTTGCTGTGTAATGCCACGAGCTTTATCTTTTAGCATCACATAATTATATCAAAATATGAAATGACCCAATTAGCTGTTTTCCCTTTTAGACATTATATATCCAAACCTACATCAGTGCAGTAACTTGGGCAGCACAGGGTTTCCCCCAAGAACATGTTTAGCTGAGGTAGTGAGACACACAGATCCCCCTGACGTGTATCTTCTTGGTCTGTCCTTGTTCTTCATCAATCAGTGGCGTCAACCAGACAGGAGATCACACTGCAACCTGACTATTTTCTCTTGGCACAGTAATTAGTTTATGTCAAAGGCCTTGGTGGTCCTCCAGCTGATTGAGACCCATGATAAACTCACACTCTGCTCCTTGTTAAGAAAGAAAAGACCAACCGTGCTGTTGTCATAAGTCCGTCTGCACATTATCCTCCTTTCTTTACATTCCTGCCTGATTACATCATTAAGTACAGCTGCCTCTGCGGCCTGTCACTGCATGACATATCCTTACAGTCCTCACAAGTACAGTAATTGGTGGGTTCAGTGGTCATTTGATCCTGGGCATTTTCAGGCATGCAGCTTGTTGTCGTATAGAAGAGGGAATGAAGAGGAAGGAGCGAGGGGAGAGTGAGAAGGGAACAGAAGATGGCATCCTGGCTTCTGATTGTGCGTGATTCCCCCTGGTTCTAATCAGCTGGTGTTACTTTAAAATTACCCCCTTTGCATGTCATTACTGTGTTTGTGTGTGTAGGTGTGTGTGTGTGTGTGTGTGTGTGTGTGACAGAACAGAATGTGCAGAGAAGGATGAATAATCCCGTTGTTTGAATTGACAATCTATTTCATTTTTTCTGACCTCGTTTCAATTGATACTGCTACACAGAGGAGATATTCATTTGGTTAGGACGAAAGGAGAAATCATTTAAATCCTCTTAATAATGTTTTCCCTTATCTGCAGCCTTTATGCTTTTGCTCCCGAGTTCTCTGTATTTTTCCTGTCGAGTCTCACAGCACAAATCAGTGTCAGACAGATTTCATTCATTTTGTAGAAGACATTTCTCTGCCCTCCTTTTTAATTGTCTGCTTTAATTTCTTCCCCGAGCGCTGATAATGAATTCATTCAGTTACTCATGTAGGTAGTCACGAAATGGACAGCTTTTCCAGTCTCCGGAAAGGAGAGGATTACACTCCAACCGGGATATATTTCCTATTTCATTATTTCTTTAATTGAAATATGATACCCGTTAGTGTTTGAATGGTAAGGGCTATACGGTACGTGATTATACACCTTTGTTATAATTCTTGAAATCCTCCATCCTCGTAATTTCATACTCAATCACCTGCTTGATCTCTCTCTCTCTCTCTCTCTCTCGCTCTCTCTTTATGTCACACAAGTTAGTACCTCCTGGCCCCATTTCCCAATTAGCTGCCACAATTAGGGTAACAATGTAGTACAAGAGAACTGGGATGACAAATTTAGCAACAATGAGAAGAGATTTCTCCGCTTCCCCTTAGCTGCATGTCACTGTAATTGATGTCTCTTATATAATAGTTATGTCTGTGGTTAATCATCTTAATTCTTTCTTCCATAATGTATTGTCTGTGTGTTTATTCAGTGGCAGTGGGTCAGCACGTTTATGTGAGTGTACAGTATGTGTAAGAAAGGCGGCCGGGCCTGTGTCAGCTACCTTTTGCTCCTTCTGTGGGAGAATGTGCTGTAATCATGCTGGACTCGGCTTTGCTTTGTTATGTAATCCTCCCACCACTTTGAAACACCACCACTCTTTTTTATACAGCCTTGTATTAATGTAGGTGTGTGCACGAGTACACGCGCATGCATGAGTGAGTGTGTACGCGTGTGATTTGCACACTCCTATCTACCCTCATCAATGGGATGCACTTTACGCAGAGCGATGGAACATTTAGGAATAAACACTTCTGTATGAGGTCCTGAGGGATGTGTTAGTCTTTTTATCTTCCTGGAGGCAGAGAGAGCAGGGAGACCTTTTTATATGAGCACCGTGTGTGCTTGAAGATGGGATTCTCCCCCAATTATGCTCCTATCCTTCTAGTATATTAGACGAACAGAGTGTAAATAAATGCAGCTGACTTAAGCATAATTTGCTATTAGAGTAGCTTACAATGCTCATCCTGCCGTCTCTTCGTGGTTGCTTTAGAATAAGTCTATGCAAAACAATAAGCTGACGAGATTCTCTCTGTAAAAAGCAATCAGCTGTGTATTGAAGACTCTGTAGAACATTAGAAGTGTCTCTCCAAAATCTCACTTTGTTCCTGAGAGCTGCTGAGTGGACTTGCTGTGAGTCAGTTTTGCTTGAGGGCTAGACCCAGTTAACGGAAGCAGAGAAATTGAACAGGGAGCATGGTGACCTCGGAGTTCAGCCAGCCCATTGCCATGTGGACCTGAATAACAGCGTAACTGTCTTTTAACTCACTGCTGATACTCATTTACATTTTCTGACACAACTACCAAGGCCAGAGTTTAAGGCGATATTACATTTCATTAAATGAATGAATCAACTCTAAAACGTTTATAAAAAGGTACACTAATTTGTGTGTTGATTTTAACAAACGTTATTAGCAGCAAGTGTACCAATTGGCGATTTAAAAACTATATGAAATCTTCTACTGCATCTTTTACTGTTGTAATTGGTGATGACTGACTACAGCTTTTCTTTATAATCCACGTCCAGTCTTTGATTTAGCGGCATTAGATGCGAGCGTAGGCATGGGGAGGCGTGGTAAAATAGTTACTGTTGGTAATGAAAGTATCAGTGGTATTATGTCTGACTCATTGGTATTTTTTACTGTAGGTGGGTTATGCTGCACTCAAGTCACTTGAACTATGACTCCTGACTACAGAATACAGACCACAGCAAACACACACACACACACACACACACTTCCACCGTCCTATCCAAATCTAGGCTCTCATTATAAACAAAAGACAGACAGCAAGATGAAGGAAAAAGCAAAAAATGCTGAAGTCTGACTGAAGATAAGAGATATGATTTTCTGGATGAGTTGCTGGGGTTATTTCAGGTTGACACTGGTGGCACCCAGCCATATTATTCTGCCACTGTGTGGATCTAGGCTAGAAGTAGATTATTAAGTGTTCTCCTGCAGTATTGATGGCCTGTGTAGGGACTGCTGCGGTGTTGTGGTTGCCTCTCTGTCCCCTGGCTGTTCCTGACTACCTGACTGGGGACCGGCTAATTGGAGGAAGCCCTGGAGGAGCGCAGGAGGAGGAAGGAGAGGGGAGGTAGAAGAGAAGTAGAGGAAACGATGGTGGTGGATGTCAGGCATGATGCATTCTCTGCATTTACACCGACTCTGACTGCAGTGTAGTATCTTCACAATACCGTAGCGTATTGTGACTGCTACCATGACAAAAACTCAGCTTAGCTTCTTGTTATAATGAAAATGAGATCGTTTCTATGTTATACAAGACCTGCATTATAGGCATACCAACTTATCTCATTATAGGAAATTATAAAGGTACAACAAGAATAGTAGCCCTATGTCCTCTGCTGTGTGTGTGTGTGTGTGTGTGTGTGTGTATATATATATGTGTGTATATATATGTGTGTGTGTGTGTGTGTGTGTGTGTGTGTGTGTGTATATATACAGTAAACATTGTTTCATGTTAAAGCAATAATTTTAAGTCTAGATGCTGATGAATTATGGCAGTGTCATATATTATGTTCATCTGTATCTACACTGCTCTGTTCTTGAGCAGCCATAATGAGCCTTTGTGTCCATCATCTAATGCTCTAGGGTAACTATATGAATCCCTCTCAATGCAAATATCAGTCACTTTGTTTTTAGTCCACGATGGAGTATCTTCCCTACTCCTCCGGCCAGCATCTTCCTGCTTCATTCCACCTGGTCTGTTTCTCATTGGCCATGGTGTGGGTCGAGAAGCTCATTCCCGCCCCAATTAAAAATCAAGACAACCACTGAGTGTGTCCAAAGATTCTGTCGCTGGCTGTTTACTCTTTGCGAGACAGATTTTGTGCGGCTGAATGAGGTTTGTGCACGAAAGAGAGAAAGGCAGGAAATGGGAGATAGAATGAATAGAGCAAGGTGTAAGTCTTTATTCTCTGCCCTTGAACCTGCTCTGCTGATAAGTGAAGCTGCCACCTACCATTTATCTCTTGTTTTCTCTTTCAGACCATCATGGAGCAGTTCAACCCCTGCTTACGGAACTTTGTTGCCATGGGGAAGAACTATGAGAAGGCCCTTGCCAGTAAGTCCCTTTTTTCTCATTTATTTTCTCTGTGCTTTGCACTGCAGGTTTAGGCTCAGCGCCAAGCCAGCACTCTCTCTTTCTCTTTCTATCTATCTCCGTGTATATATCTATCTACCTATCTGTCTTTTTGTCTTAAGGATATTATTTATCCTCTTACCACATGGCCCGGCCTTATCATGTGGTGTGCAGCCTCTGGCAAGGCTTGTATACTGTTGTGGACGTGTATTCATAGAAACACAAAAGGCCTTTTAATCTGATCCACAAGTGAGGATCGCTCGCTGTCAGCAGGCAAAATCACAAAGGAAAACGTGGATATGTGGTTATCAAAGCCTAAACACTTGCAGTGCGGGCAAATGAGATTCTTCATTTGCCCTCTGACTTGGTAACAATGTCCCAAAACACCCCTCAACCTTAACACAAGGTAGAATCCCTTCAGTCCAACTAATCCAGCAATAACTTGGGCTTCCCTCCCTCCTCAAGCCTGCTCTTCTTTCTCCTCACACGCTAATGTGCATACACACGCAAATGTGCGCACACACACAGTAACTAATCCTGGCCTTGGTGTAGGTAGGAGACAGACTGGTAGGGACTCACTGAGCCATTAAAGACCCACTTTGCAGGATTGGCTCAACCCAAAGGACTAAGAGGCTCTGATTTGTGGGGGCAGGGGAGGGAAGGACACACTTCCCACCCATATGGTGCAATCAATGAAATTATTCAACACCAGAAATGCAAAAAAAGTCTTCATGGGTAGGCCTGCTAGATCTGGATATGAGGCACGCATCCAGGTTTTCCAACACAGCAGCCAGTTGCTAAATCTCACAGCATTTAGTAACTGTAAAAGCAACAGCTGCATACAACCGAGTGACTCACAACTGCTCACCAAACACAACTTGTTGTACAAGTCCACCGACAGCATCAGAAGGACAATGTAGATACAGGAAATGATGAGTGTCCTCATTAAGAGATGCAGTTCTTCCTCTTCTCCAGACTGAAGGGTGTGATGGATCAGTAGCTCTTAGATGAGCCCCTCCCCTATCAAATTGTCAATCTGCCTTGCAATCAGAAATCCGGTAATCCCCTCCGTCTGTCTCTGTGAGCCCCTCACCACACATTTCATTAGACAGAAGAAGAGTATCCATATAGATCCAGCTTATCTACTCAGCCACTCTTCGGCTGCACACGCACCCTCTCACAAGCTACGGCAGCAGCATCCGCAAGAAGAAAGTGTGTGCTGTCTAAGATCACTTTGAAAATCTGCTGCTGCTCCCTCTTGCGCAACCCCCTACCGCACATGCAAACTCACATGTACAGACACACACACGCATTCACACACACTTCTCACATCAAGGCAGGCAGGAGGTCTGTTTGGTGTAATGAAGAGGAATAAGCCACGGTGCTCTGGAGGGGCTCTGCTCTCAGTTCTCAGGTGTTCCCCCAGCAAGAGAGGCAGGAGGAAATGCATGCCATCTTCTGCCTTTGACTCAGCTGTAATTGGGCTTAGCATTAGCATATGTCCCTCAGCCTCAGAGCCGAGCTGCGAGGCTTCCCGCCTTGGAGACTTCCTCTATCGCAGCGCTGCATCTGTCTGCTAGAATTAGCCTGCCCCTGCCAGGCTACTGTTGTAAATGTGTCTCTTACCTGGCAGCTGTCTGCAGGCACAGGGCCCATCTGTCACCTGGACCGCTGTTGAATTCACCTCCAAAAGCGGAGTCCATTATTCACTGGAGATGGGCTGATTGGCAAGGCTGTATGGCAGTCGGGCAGAAATCGCTGGAAGCTGACGCTGCCATGTGTGACCTTTTGTTGGCCAGCACAGCTGCCGTTGGAATAATAGCGACAGAGGTGGATATTGACCTGGGCAACCAGGAGTACTGTTGATCTTTAGTAAGTGAGAGAGAAGAGGAGGTATGGATGATGATTAGGATTCCCCTTTTTTGGGGGTGTATACTCACAATCTAGAGCAGAGATTAAGTTTTTTGTGTGTGCATAAATAGTATGTTTTAGTGACCATTTAACTGTGGTGTATATTAGTAAAAGAACCCTAGGTAACCCTATTGGATTATAAAGGCAACTAGAGCTACATTATTACATCAATGCTAGAGGGAAAGTCTCTCTTCATTAACTACCTTCCCAGAAAAGTCACGCTGCAGTGCCACAATGCAGCACACCTTAAACCAGTGGTCGTCCGGTGTTGCAGAGAGCCCCCCCCCCAGCAGGTTGAAGCCTTGTCTATCCACTAATCAGTCACCAAGCCACTATGTCACCCTGCTGTCAGACATATTGACATAAAAAGATTAAATGGAATGGCAGAATGAAAAGGCCAGTGGTGGTTAACAGCATAACATTGCTATTTCCTTTTCTGGCAAATATTGAATTTTAGTGGTCCATTTGGTCAGAGATCAAAAAGAGCCCAGGAATACAAAAATGCCCAAAACATTTCTTTAACACCAGACATTATAACTTTGAACACACATAAGCATAGAGAATGATTGACTCACTGTAATCATCATATATGTAGCAATAGACAAAAAAGCCTCTTTACATATTAAACTCATTGCTTACATACACTTTGGGGTGCTAATAAACCATCTTTCCTTCTCATTTTAACACTAAGCCAGAAACAAAGCATAACAGAAAACACATTTTATGCTTGTGTGCCTTCCCCATCAAGCACAGATTATCAGTCAGGAAATCATTTCCTCTTTGCAATTAACATGCAGAATGCCAAGAAGATGATGTTGAGTAGCAACATCAGTATTGTCTTATTTTTGGTGGCAAGAAGCTGTGAGTCACCACTTCATGAGGAAAGAGAATGTGAAAGGAGAAGAGAGAGGAGAAGTGTTTTGGCGTCACTGGCCAGACTGCTGACAACTTTGTTTACACAAAGCGAAGCTGTATAATGGCTTGTCTTTTCCAAAATTATAGAGACTGTGCGGCAACTTAATCATCATCCTGCTTTCTCTTTGTTCTTGCTTCTCTAGATGTGACATTTGCTGCCAAAGGCTACTTTGATGCTCTGGTCAGAATGGGCGAACTGGCCAGTGAGAGTCAAGGATCCAAAGATTTAGGTAAGTGACTGACATACACCTGATGACCTATGACTTTTGCCACTCTTCTCCTTTTTCTTTCTTGGTGTTGGCCTTGGACACACACACACACACACACACAGACAAACATACACGTCATCTAACATCAGCTTCCTGTGTAAAAATGTGTCAGGGGAAGCTTACTGTGTGGGTTTATTCAGGAGGTGTGTTTTTTAATTAGAATTTCTACTGAATCATTTTAGTCATAAAGCAATTTGTTGTCAGATTGTGTCATGGAGGAAATAACTTTTTACATTTTTATTTTTATTTGTAGGCCTTGTTTTTGCTAGAGGAATGTCATCAGATATAGAACAATAATGAATGCAGTATCGTCAGCACCACGAGGTGGGAGCTGAGCATAATTTATTCAGTACAGACAATGGTACCATGTTTTTATCCAAGCTTAAGCGTGAGTTTTTAAAACGCCTTTTTTATATGACTGTTAGGAGTTTTCCAATCCGGTGTGTTTCCTGTGTAATGTGTATTGATTATGTGTGGAAAAATGTATCAGTAGAGCAGTGTTGCACCTTATGTGAGGTGTGAGGTGTGTGTGTGTGTGTGTGTGTGTCATGTCAATTAGGTGTGTCTGTCTGTGTTCTGGTTACAGACACATCGGTCTATTGCAGAACCAACACATGGTCCTTTCACAGTGTTTCCTAGGTGATCTGTGTCTCTGAGTGTGTCTGTATTTGCTGTCACCAGCCCATGGGAAATCAGCTCCTGTTTGAAGAGATTCCCTTTGCACTGATTGTGCTTTCGACTGCTTGATCTGCGTAGAAGTAGCTGTTGATTTGACGGGGCCTTTGTTGCAGCGGAGCCGAGATTCAGTTTGGGCTTCCTCCAGCCCATCCAACACAGACTGACATGAAAGCGCTCTCAGGATGTTTTATTCAGTAAGCGGCCCTCTCTCTCTTCTCTCTATCGCTCTAGCTCGCAGCCTCTGTGAGGTTTCCCATTGATCCCAAAGTTTACAGCAGTATCTCCATGTTGAACCGATCCTCACAGTAGTGGGCTCTTCCAAGCCAGACATTCTCAGCTGAACTTGTCACCAAAAGAGAGCAACATGTACGTGATCCGACTGACAGCTGACCTAATTTCTTCTTGCACAACACAACACCATGGCTCTAACAGCAAGGAATCCTACGTTATTCTAAGAAACCCTTATTGTCAGACACTATTTCATGTGTTTGCATGCTGGTAGGTGAGTGGACTCCCGCTTGTTGTTACACATATTCACGAGGGAAGTAATTGTGCATTATATGGTATATGTGTGTGAAAGTATATCAGTTTACTCACTTCTTTTGTCACATGCGTGGATGAAGGAACTGAAAACGGATTCCATTTTCAAAAGCCCTGCCTGGAGGAAGATCCGCAAGGTCAGAGTATTTAAAATGACTCATTCTCCTGGTCATCTTCTCTGCCTTTACATCTATTTGTTTTAGACAGTGTTCTTTAAGCTACACCAAAGACTGAATCACTTTGTGCAGTTGTAGGTTGAAAAAGAACATTTGTAATGTAGCTGAAGATATTGGCCCCTGTTGTTCATTGTTTCCAGTACCATCCACCAGCTTCAGCCAACATGCCCCTGCATGCGCAGTGTGGTTCCCAGGGGAAGGCTCGGTCTTGTTTTATTTTCAAGCCACCGGCTCGCGACTCTTTGGAGTCCCCGCCCTGAGGCCAATGCCTGTGCCCTGACCTCCTGTCATAGCATGTGCGGGAGTGAGACCCAAAGCTCAGAGTATTCCTGTTTGGCTGGTGGTAGAGTACAGAAATATCCACAGATTGGAGGAAAAGAGAGAACTGGAGGTTAGCCAAACAGGCCACAGCCCATGTGTTAAGTTTGACAACACACAGAATATGGATGGGAGATCCTGCTTGAAGGTGTCAATCTTATCTTAATTCAAGAACTGAATCTCCCTTTGTCTTCTGTTTGTTTCCCTAAAGACAGTAAATACGATTTTTTTTTTTTCACGGTAAATTCGTGTTTCAATCTGTTTTCAACCCAGCTTCTAATTTGTATATTGGAGATTTTATAAACAACATTTCCACTAAAGGAACATTAAGGCTTGAAGAGAGATGTATATTGGCTCTCTCAGGCCATCAGGCTCAGTCGTAATGGTTGTTGCTTGCTTGCTTGTACCATTTTAACTCCACCCAGGCTCCCTTATGTTGTCCAGATTTGAAATGCCTGCCCCCCTGTAACTGGTGGAGATAGACATGAGTGTAAACTCAAGCTTCAAAGTGTCATGTTGTGTATCTGTGTGACTTCATAAATACTACATTCGTGATTTTTCACACTCTTAAGCAGTCACACCAATCACACGATCAGTTGGCATAATATGAATGTCATTTGTTTGAAGAGTTATTGACTGGCTGATTATCCCAAAAAAGAGAAGGAAAAAAACTCTGTGACATGTGTGAGTTAGAGCTATTGTTGCATCTCTTTTAAAGCCTGTTAATTCCATAGAGGCTTAGTAAGAGATGGGCTGCAAATGGTCCCACCTACACACCTAAGAGTCGGCAGCTGCTCTCCATCTCTTTCTTCCTCCCTCCTCCCTTTTCCTCCCGTCTTTCACATGCACGCGTGCACACACACATACGCAACATTATGCTTAAAGCGGGGAATGAAATTACTTTGTGAAATAATGCCCTCCTGTTGTTGTTTTTACTATCAACAAATCAACATGAACTACACTCTTTAGAACACGGTATGTTCCCACAGAGAGCCGCCCTTGTGTCTGTGTTTGCATGCTTGTGTTCGTGCCTATTATACTTACATGGTTGTGTACATTTTCTGTGCATAAATCTCCTGTCGTTTCTACGTGTTTATACAGTACGAGTGCTCTTTTAATCCACTTGTGTATATTTTGGCCTAAAGAGACAGAGTCTCTCTCTCTCTCTCTCACTCGCCAGCCCCACTACTCCCACACACTCCCTCCCACATATCCTCCTCTGGTTGGGCTAATCATCGCCTGTCACTTTTTCACCCACCCACCCACACACACACACACACACACACACACACACACACACACCTGCTCTCCCTTCCTTTTTTTCCCCTTCTCTCCCTCTGTCTCTGCTATCGTACTCTTCTTTTATCCCTCTTCATGAAGGAGTGAGCACTTATTACCTTTCAGTGACATTTTTTGCTTTCCAGCCCTTTTAGGGAAATACAGGAAACACTGTTTTTTTTTATGGGGCTGGTGTATTTATGACACTGTTAACTGTCCAGCTCTGATCCATTGTGTTTTAATTTCACTGAACAGGTTGAAAATTCCTAGTATTTTGATTTGTCATCATTCCTAGAGCTCCTCCTTTATCTTTGACAGTCCAACCAATCAGCCAACTTTGCCTCTTTCCTGAAAATCAACTAGCTTGCATTCATAAGTTTTTTTAGAGTTGTACTTCTGTAGAGGTTACTTTTTCCAAAGAAAACAAGTACGAACACACATTATTTGTTTGAATTCATTTAAATGCAATGCAAACTACATTGTAGAATCAACGTTTGTTATGCCTCAATGGACACTGTATTTTAAGAACACCTCCCACTGGAGTAAAAGGCTTATAGTGAAGTTGTTGTTCAAGCAGTATTTTGCACAAAAATACGACCAACAGGCCAAAAGTTAGTTAATAAGACCCAATTTTATGTATATATCTCCTTTTGTCCCACTTGAATGTAACGCGTTGACATGACCGAATGGTAACGAGTTTATATATACTATACTGAAAGAGATTTCTGGCAATGGGCCTGTTTTACGACTCGCAAGTATGGTCAACCTGTGCTTCTAGTGTCCTCAGGTGAAGTTGTGTTGAGAGCTGTGCTCGGCTGGGAGTGCTCCACTATGCTGTCCTACATGGCCAGTCTTTAACGGTTGGAAGTTATAAGGATTAGTATGAAAGTCGGACAACAAACTACCTAATTCTAGCGCAATGGATACCACACAGACTTGTTTTACTGTGCTTTGTATGTGCTATGGCTTTTCTGCATTCCGTCCTCTAGTTAACAATTAAAAAGTAAACTCCCTCTCAGGCCATTTAGTCTGTTTGCAAGAACCTGGACAGGAATGTGAAGTGCTTACAGTCCAGCCTCCCCAGCCAGAGGAAATCAATCTCTCAAATATCTCTTTCCCCTCTTATCAGCATCTGTAACTTTGCTAATTGCCACTTTTTAATAATGTACATGTATGATTCAGCACAAAGATGTCTTTTGGGAAATTACATGCATTAGAGGAAAAAAAAAGGGGGGGGGGGTTATATCAACCAATGGATTGCTTAGGTTTGTGGGAGGGGGCCGACAAAAAAATAAAGCCCTCCCAGTAATTACCTGAGGGGGAAAAAAAAAGGTTCACACAGGGAAAACGAGGCTGCAAACTGATGTAGCATAATTGTCTTTTTTAGATTAATGGATCTGGTACAAAAACATTACATTTCTGTTGGTAAATGGTCTAAAAGGCTAAAAGACACGTCTCTTGTCAAGAGCAGAGGTTAGCAGTGGCGGGCGAAGCGTTAACTCTGACATGCTGTATTTGAATGAGCACCCACGAGTTCACATACTGTATACATGCAGTGCTCTCTCTCTCTCTCTCTCTCTCTTTCTCTCTCTCTCTGCCTTTAGTCTGGCCTACCTCTCTCCTCCTCCAGCACCTGTCCCTGTTTAAATGAGAGCAGAGGAGCTCTTTTCTTAGCTCTGTGCCACCATCCCAGGGGTCCCTGCCTTCTCCTGCTCTATTTCTGAGACACGCACTGCATGATGGGAAGCCAGTGGCCCCCACACACTCCATCTACACACACTCACATTGTCCTTCATTTGTTCGTGGCAGTGACATGTGCTGAAGGTGAGCTTAGAGGCTGCTGGGAATGGACATGGACAAAACGGCGCACACAACTCTCTCTTCCTCTTGCTCGGTTTCCTTTTTAGATAAGCACACACACTTACACTTCAGTATACACTTGTGAAAATAACTAATGCGTTTACATTCTGCACTGGTTGGTTGATATAAAAAAGCACCACAGTTAGTGCCATGCTAATGTGGAAGTGTGGTCAAACCAGTATGTCCACATTGTGAGTGATTTGTTATTGCAATGCATGCAAATCTGCATTTTGTGTGTAAGCTTTAGATGTCTGTCATGATTATACAAGAGCCCCTAAAGTATATTGAAGTCATTTCTTTTTTGTAAAGTGTGTGTGTGTGTGTGTGTGTGTGTGTGTGTGTGTGTGTGTGTGTGTGTGTGTGTGTGTGTGTGTGTGTGTGTGTGTGTGTGTGTGTGTG
>JAVQJD010081975.1:0-27645 GCA_036023655.1 Nannoperca australis | reverse complement strand
TATATATATATATATATATATATATATATATATATATATATATATATATATATGAGATTTAGTCAAATACTTGCCATTTTACCCTTAATGACAGTTACAAGTGTTTGACTTCTTACCTTTATATGGTTTGTTTACTGATAAGATATTCAAATATAGTATGTAAATCTCATGTGAATAAACCCAACAAAATAAAAAATATATTTATGTTTAGTTGCCATGACAAATGGGATTTGGATGTAAATCTGGGGCTGGAGAATGAGGCAAACCCTGCTATCCCATGTTTCTCCCTCTGAGCTTCATCTCCCAGTGTGTATCAACAAGATTACAGAACTCCCATTCATGTAGCAAAAACAGACACTGACAGCGCTGCAAAGATACTGAAGAGGCATCAAAACAATCAAAATAAATGTTGTTAGTGGAACAATGGCACTGATGTCATTTAAGTATCAAGTGATTGTGCCAATGTCAATTTTTTTTAGAAAGTGTTAACATAAGTTTAAAATTACAACTGCTTGCACTGGTGGAAAGGACATTTGCAACCAAACGTCAGTGATAATCAGGAAAAAGTTAATTAGTTTAGATTATGTTTGAATAAAACACAGTTTCTCTAGTTTTACTCACGGGCCAGGTTACTGAAAAGCACATTTAATATCCTTCAGATCTACAGGCCCATTTGTAAATTGATATGTCAAATCCTATTTATCAGCTAATTAATCACTGCAGGGTGAGTGAAATATGATGTGTGATGGCATCTTATGTCTGTCTGGCTGAATCGCTGTGGAAGTTTTCACTCAAACATCCAACATCTGTCCAGCACTGCTTCAGGCCATTTAATGAGATGCTAAAGCTTCACCCTTCAATTAAAGTGTGCTCCACATGCAAATAACAAGGACTAATAATCCCACACTGTTTGTATTTTACAGTTAATTTCCCCCCCAACACTCTCTTTATATTTCTTTTTCTCTCCTCCTGGGAGTCAATGTAGGCAAAAAAAAAAACATGTCAACATGAACTGCTAAGATTACTCCACAAGAAACCAAACGACAGCAGCAGCAGCCCTTCCTGGACCATATGGCCTGTACTTGGGCAACCATGATGGGGCCATATGGCTGGTTTGGGTCAAAGATCTGTTGTGGCTGCTTCCCTACATAGCACACCTTCTGGTAGGTACAAGAGAAATCTGTTAAAACAAGGGGTTCCCACAACTCAGCATGTTAGGTGTTTGATGACACATGTGAAGTATAAATCAATCAGTACAAATAGAAATATTTAAGAAATGTCATTACAGACAATACAACCACCATTAATAGTAGCAGCAATGTGACTCACATATTTAGACACTGTTATCAATTGTAAAGTAAGAATTGGGCTCTGAGACTTAATTTGTTGTTTACACAATTATAAAAAAATCCTTGTTTTTGCAGTGATGGAGACAACCTCAGAGAAAAAGGCAAGGTGCCTTACCCTTTCAACCCAGGAGAGTATTAATGACCTATGTAGTTTATGTAATTAGTAATTATATGCTGTGAGGTTAGAGATATAATGGTGTTTTCTAGGAAAGCAGAAAACATAAACAAACAGGCCAATTACCTTGGCAACAACCTGCCACCTCATCCATGTGCCACGGCGACACGTGGCCCTACCTGCCCTGACCTTCCCCTCACAGACACGGTGACAAAGGGAAGAGACAAGTCTCGCTGACACACAAACATGGTCACAAATCCACGAATGCACACAAACACAAGAAAGAAACTGCAAAAATAATCAATGAAAGGTCACAGAATATTTCGTAAAATGAAATCAATGATTGTCTTCCACTGCTTTTCACATTTTGTGTCTCCTGAATGAGGTCATTTGCTAGACGACACCTAAAGCACACCATAAAGAAGCCTCTTGACTCTAGAAAGCGCTTCGTTAAAAGGAAGAGTACACTCGGGTTCAGTTTATAAAAAGTGAAAAACATCAGAGAGATGAGTAAATGCATTCATTGGGTGTCAAATAAATGTTTGTTGCTGTCACAATACGTCCACACTAATAATGATCCATCTGGCTTGCATGTGAATTAAAAGGCTGTCGGAAAGGGAGTTATTTTTACTGCGTGGAGTGAAAGCTAGCTTAGTAGAAATCTTCGGGGGTTAGATTGCTCCCATTTGGCTGCTGCTGTAAACATTGGAAGGCATTGCAGCACCTCCTCCTTGGCCTGTGCCCAGAGTGCAGTCTGAATATTCAGAGAGGGCGAAGCTCTGAATATGCCATAGGGACTTTAAAAGTGCTCTGAATTAACGGATGGTCCAGAGTGGAGGCAGAATACACATTCAGAGTGCAAATTTATAGAAAGATCTAACATTTTCAACTGACCACAAAAACAGACTCAGTTAGCCATATCAATTGGCGTATTGCTTCAACGAATGGCAATTAATTGACATGGTAGTGCCTTCAAAAGGAAGGAGATATGACTCCACTTCACTGACTTAGTGCCCACAGTTAGCGCATCCTGCTTTTTTTAGTGTCGAGTGCACTCTGTGAACGTTCAGAGCAATGTTCTGACCAGATGGACTTTCAGCAGTGCTCTGAATTAACCAACGCTTCAGTATGGAGGAGCCACAGTACACTGCTGCAACCAGAGTGTCAGCCTTCTAAACACACATTTAACACTCTGCAGCAAGACAACATGCCCTGACATCAAATGTGAGCACTTACTGTACAACCTCACACACATGGTCGACTTAGGGGCTATGCTAACTGGTATTTAATTAGCATCCGTATTAATCCTATCAAAGGGAGAGGAAAACTTCACATCACTGAACACTGCATGAAAATTAACCCTGTGCATTGAACTTTGAATTATGTTTTTCAAACACATCATCCTCCCTGATAAGGTTATTAGGTCCTCCGCACCCAATCTGCACCACACAAGATTTCAAGATTTCAACTTCAGTCTTGTCGGCCGCGTCAGATGATGAAAGCAGAGAACACTCAAGTGATGGAAAGTGAAAATATTTTGAAGTATGTGCCATGAATTGTCAAACCTCACCACACACATTTGGACTAAAAACGACCTGAGTGGTACACAGATGTGTAAGAAAAAACGTTGACTTTACTGTGAGGCAGTTTTAGGGCTCTAACTCTGTACTATTTGGGTACAGCCCCCCCCCCCCCCTTTATGTTTTTTCACAACACACGTAAAGATAAAGACAATGACATCAAACACGGACATTACCAGCAACACGGTCCACTGGTTAAGAGCTTCACTGATTGGCATTTAAATGACATTCTTGGTAATCCTGCAAAAGGAAGGAAACACCATTTTACTGATGTAGAAACCCAGCATGTGTGCTTTTTTTTGTCTATTTGAGTGTGTGTGTATATAAGATGATGTGGTGATTGTATTCTCTTTTAACGATGATATGGCAGAGAATGGCCCCAGTCATGTAAATCAATGTGGGTACAACAGCTTCAATCGGTGGTTTCTCGGTAATAGAGGGCAGGAGACAATTACCACAGCATAAACGAAGACCCTTTGAAGGAAATGTCACCAAGCAGCAAGCTGTATTGTGTTGAATAAAAGTGTTATATGGCACCTCCCTTACCTGATGACTGGCTTTGTTAAGACTGTGATTTACTTGCTTGAGGAGGACATTCATTTTAAAATGTATTGTAGCTTCTTTATCTTTGGGCTGATAACGTGTTCAGCATCAGTTATATACATATTGGCACTGTTGTGATTTATAAAAGTTACAAAAAACATTTTACATTGGAAATAAAAGACGTCAGGAACGTGAGACTGCAGTTGCCAGGGGGAACGTAGAGAGATTGTAGAGCTCAGCTATGGTAATTTGAATATTTCCACATATGTGCTTAGCAGCAAATTAAATCAAAATTAAAATAAGATCATAAAGTAGTGTGAGGCTGATCTTTTGTATAATTACAGTCACATCGTATGAATGCAAACTTGACCAAACCTACTGAAACAATACTACAGCAATGCTCTGTGAGGCTGCACTGTGAGCTAAATGCTAATGTGAGCAAGCATAATATTCTCACAATGACTATGTTAACATACTAACATGCTTACATTGACAATGCTAACATGCTGATATGAGGCAGGTATAATGTTTATTGTGATCACCATCTTTGTTAAGCACGCAAAAATTTGCTAATTAGCACAAAACACACTATATATCTGACAGAGCTGCAACTGTAAGGTATCTGTACAGTTGTCAAAATATTTCACTAAACCTGTTGGCGGCGCAAGAGGAAAAGTCAGGGGATCACCAAAAAAGTCACTAGGATTCATCAATATTTAACTTAACATCCAGTAAAATCCATTCAAATGGGTACATCAGGAACAAAAGGTTGGGAACAACTGCATTTGATGATTTTGTCGGCTGAATTTCAGATTGTAATTGATCTACATGCAAAAACTCACACAAACACACACACAGTTAAAGGTGTTAAACATCTTGTGAAATCAGACTCTGGTTGATTTGACCAGAGCTTTCAGGAAGGTGAGTTGAGCCCGGCTCCAACAGAGAGTCTATTCGGCTTCTCTGTCAATATCTTATCTACACTGAAATTATTGATCGCACTATACCCCGATCAGTCATCCACATACCCTGCTGCCATAATGTACCCTACATATTTGATATGGGAGCTATTTTTAAAACTTGGGTCTTTCAACTGTATGAAAAATTGAAAAGGACCAGAGGAGGGAGGGGGGTAAGAGATGGAGGGGAGGAGGCAGGGAGGGGGCAAGGACGAAAGGAAGGAGGGGGCAAAGGAGGGAGTAAAGGAGAGATGGTGACAGAAAGAGGAAGGAGGATTTACTGTAAGAGAGACAAATGTCAGAGGAGAGGGGAGGTGGGAGTGTGGAGGGGTGGCCATGTGGGAAGAAAAAGATCGGAATAGGAAAGAGAGAGAAACGGTAATAGAGGGAGCAGAGAGGGCAAGAAGAAGAGATTACCTTTTATTGCCTTCGCTCACTCAAATAACATGGCACTATGTCACAACAATACAGGGTGTTAGTGTGATGTAGTAGTTGGGGAAGGTGAAGGAGGGGCAGTGAAAGGACAAGCCATGTTGCCAGGCTCTTAAATACTTTGTCTTCAACCCCACAGCATCTGAGATACAGCACAAAATCACCCAGAAGATGATAACACATAAAAAGCGTACTTTTATAAATGACCGTTCAGTTTGAGTCCCAGTGGTGCGTTCAGAAAAATGTGTGCTTTCTTTTTTCAAATGATTGCTTTGCTTTATTTATGCAAGACACACTCATTCACACCACCGACACCACACAAGCCTACACACCCTCTTGGTGAGTTGCGTGTCCATCATGAAGTTGTGTACGTGTTTCTCGGCCTTGGTCAGCTCCAGCTTCCTGGCTACCACAGCAACCACCAGAGCTGTACAGCCCGCACCCTGAGAGAGCGAGAGAGAGAGAGAGCGAGAGAGAGAGAGCAGGGAGGGAGGAGGAGGAGGAGGAGGAGAAAACAGAGCACTGAGTCAGTCAGTAAAGAGGAGGAATTGGTAAATTGGTGGCTTTTGGCCAGGGAATTAGCCCAGATGATTGAAGGGAGCGAGGACAAATATGAGGAAGGGAGACGCATGACAGAAGGGGAAGTGAATGGGAGAGAGGAGAGGATTAAGAGGGAGAGCTCTGCTCCAGATCCACATTTCCTCATGTTAAGAGACAAGCCAAGTCTATTTTCACTTCCAATCCATCTGGTGTGAGATCCCTTCTATATCGCCTCTATATGTAGCTGAAAAATATGCCCCTTATAGACAAAAAACCCACATCAAAGATTGACACCACCTAATTTCATTTAATTAGATGCTGTCAATCTGAATTACATGGTGTCAGTCTTTTCCTGTCACTGGAGGCTCGAGGCCCGCAGGAAGAGTAAAACACGGACCCGTTTGTCTGTATTCCAGCTCCACCCACATGGGACATATGGTAAATTAATTTGGGAGAGAGTGACAGCAGTCTCTCAACCAGAAAGACATGCTTGAGAGGAGAAGAGGAGCAGGAACACGGGGAGGAAGACAGACTTAATTAACTTTTAGATTAGTCAGTGTTTTTTAATGGGGCTGTTGAGTGCTCACAGGTTTCTCTGAAGGGGCAGGCACCGAGGGGAAAAGAGGGAAAAGGGAAGAAAAGATAAAGAGAGCGAAGAGCAATGAGTAAATATAAATGGGAAAGGAAGGAAACACGGATGAAGTAGTCGGAGAGAGGGATGAACGCAGGAGGCGATGGTGTGTGCACAGGGTTGGGGGAGAGAAAGATGTAGAAGAAGGCAATGTTAATGAGGTCACATATCTACTGATAAGTAATGAATTAAGATTAAAGTGTTTAATGAAAATGTATGAGTGCTCTTCCCTCCTGCTTCTGAGTGTGTGCGCCTCACAGTGAGAGAGAAAGGGAGAGAATAAAAGAGCGACAACATAGTGAGAGAGTGAGAGTGAGGGAGCATGCAACATTTTGAAGCGTGCAGGAAACATCCAAGACTTCATCGCGCACACTCTCGACCGACAGGTTTGCCAAAAATAACTCAGTAAAATGTAACACACAAACAGGCATTAGTGCCCATATCTATACACTCTATTTGTGTTTATTCAAAAACTATGAATAAAAGATGAATAGAGCCGATGGAAAACCCTTAGAGCTTTCATACGTCTGTGCTTTAGGAAAAAGAGCCCACAATAATTTTGTTACAGCCCAGCATGTACAAGTGCAGCCCAGTGTCAATGTGCACTCTGTGTGTGCGAATTTGTGTGTGTGTTCAAAATTGTCCTTCTCGGTCAGAAACAGTGGGGGGGCTGATTGGTTTGTCAAAGCAGGCTCTATGTGTATGTGCATGCACGTGCTGGTGAGCGTGTGCGTGTGCATGTGAATGAGAGTTTGTTTGCGTATATACGTCTGCATCCATTTGATTTCAGCAGGGTTCCCTGTGCAATCTCCACAGAGTGACATGGCTGATGATGGCTGTGCTGCTGTGATTTGTTTCATACACCTGCGTGTTTCCCTCGCTTCCTCCACTACAGCGCAGCTATGGGTGTAGCTGTCAGAAAAAAGGGGGGAATCACCCATCTGTGTTTCTGTGCAGCATCCACACAATCCAGGTGAAAACAGCATCTCTTTAACTTCATGCCAAACAGTGCAAAGACAGTCCAAACAGGGCAGCAGGAGCACAAAGAGGAAAGAGGGGAAAATGTTCAACACAAAAAGTATTTGCTGATTTTCTCATTTATTGTGAACAATACATGCACTTAGGGACAGACAAAAGCACAGAATAGGTTTGAAATGGCAGCTACTCTGCATCTATTTAACCTGACAACCCATCCAACTACAACTACAGTATATGAAGAGGCTGCAGTAGATGGAAGACAAACAAAAACACACACACACACACACACACACATACGCCTTACTTTAACCCCACGACCTCAATTTGGCTTTTATAAGTGTCATGGTGGAGCTGCTCCTCTCTCCCTCCCCAGTATTTTCCTGTTTCCCCCTTCTCCCTGTGTTCCTGTTTATCTGTCTCCCTGTTTTCGAAACCACCTGCTATACTAGAAGGACGTACTGATTTGGCCAAAATGTAGCATGTAGTATGTAGTATGCCAGAAATACCCGGACGTTGTACTGATTTGGAGAAAATCTCCTTGCCTACTGTATCCCACAATGCAAAGCGGTGGAACGATCCCCATTGTTTTTTAAGATTTTATTCACACGGTCACCAATGACGGACAGCAACACTACTGCAACTATAAATAGAAGAGCCACCTATAACGTTTTTTTTTATGTAATAATGTGACACGTCCACAGTAATTACTTTTCGTTTTCAGAGCTTGGTTTGCTATTAGCCGTACTGTTGTTTGTCTTTGTCTGGACGTGGCTTCCAGGTTCCTGCTCTTGCCAGTTCTCCTCTGCAGCTGTTGCTCATCCTCTAATCATCCTTGCAGTAATTGTATACCCATCTTCTCCTCACCAGTCTCCGTCAGATTGTTCCGTTCACAAGTGTGGTAACTACGACAAGGCCACTCTTATCTTCAGTTTGCTTCTTGTTTATTTAGACAACTATCTCTTGTTCTCCTGCGCCTTTTTTAAATTTTCAATTGCTCGGTTTCCTGCCTGCTCAGTCTGCCATCTTCCCAGCTTCAGCCCGGCCTGCTCTGCCCTGCCTGCGCCTGCTCCAATGTCCACCTGGATATTCCTAGCTCTGCCCCCCGCTGCTCCCTGTTCATCGGCCATTCCTTTCCACCAACCAACTCTGCTGCAATATACCTTTTTGGGGTTTCGTGTTATGCTTAATGGGGTCGCTATTTGGTTAACCACAACAATAACCACTATATAAACATATGATCAGTGGGTTATAATACAATTTAATGTAGTTGTACAAAGTTTAAAACTTTAAGGTTTAAGCTTTATTTATGTACAGTACTTGTCAGCAATTATAACTTCTCCAATGGCGACACATTTTATATAAATACAACTGTATATTACTACATTGTCATTCGTTACCTGTTATACACCAGCCTTCACTTATGGATGCCCACAGGGGGAATACATTAATGCACTTAATACTTATGTCTGCATACAACTACATTATTGTGTGTTATAAACCATTTGTTTAACATTTATCTACTGCTCACAAATGCTAAATAGTGGTAAAGTGAAGCGCATACCAACATGCATAAATGAAGATGTAAATGTGCATATACATGAACAAAATTATCCAATAGGAGTTGTAATTTATACAACATACACTTTTAGCTGTATGTAAGGACAACATATAGTTCACTGTATTTAAAAATGTTGGCACACCCCCAGGTAGCCTCAGGGCAGTGGTATATTCCAACACGGTTGCCTTTCGTGTGTTGTCATAGTAACAACGGTGAGAATTTGTCCTATATAAACTCATTACAATAATTTTCAACAAAGGAAAAGATTCAATATTTTTCTCTGCCCTCGACTTTTACCCCCCCCCATTAACCCCTCTCTCCTTTTCTCAAATCTTTTCATTTCCACGCTCTGTTTTCCCACAACCTGCTGCGCCTGGTCTCCCTCACCCATACAAGCCTCACCTTTCTCATTCTACCTGCATCCTCACTCTTTCTCTGATGAGCAGCGAAAATAAACCACTTTGAACACAGTGTGTAGTGAGAGCGTGTTTGTGTGTGTGTGTGTGTGTGTGTGTGTGTGTGCGCGCGTGACAGGAGAGGAGAGTGTGTGTGGGAGTCCTACAAAGAGCGTATGTCAAGCTCTGTGTCAGTATTTGTGTGGAGGATGTAGTCTGTAACAGTGGGCTTGGGAAGTTCTGTATCCACCCCCTGTTTTGTGTCTTTGTGTGTGTTAACATGATAGTAAGAGTTGTACTCTTACACCTGATTGGATGATTCACCCAGCAAATGGGGGTCTGTGTGTGTGTATGTTTATTTAATGGACTATAAAGAAAGTAGGTGAGCTGGCAAATACAGAGAGGTTGGACAGACACAGCAAGGATGAAAGAATATACATGCAGGTTTTTGTGAGTTGTGAGTTTGTGAGTGGGTAAGTAGCTCGTGAGAAAAACAGACATCTATGTGACTCTACATGATTCCAGCCAGTGCTGCACACGTACACTACGATGTACAACATTCATTATAAAAGGTTAACGACTAAATGCTTAATGTCCAAAACAGCACTAGTAAGCACAGTAAGTCAAGCAACTTGATTCTTGTGGAACATATTAAGGGCTTTTGATTTGGATTGTTATGTTGAGGGCTTTTTCTAATTTGCTCTCTTGATTTGTTTTGAACCATCATCCAGCAGCCATTAATCTGCATCTGCAGTCACTTCACCACAAGGCTTCAACATTCAGCCATGGTGGTTACTGCTTGACTTTGGGTGCACTTTAACAAAACACACTCAGCTCAAGTACAAAAGGACCAGTCATGTAACTGTGTAAATGGTAGATTGCTGCAGGTATTGATGGTATTATTAATAAAACGTATTATCTTCTTGATGAAACAAAAATAATTTAGAAGCTCTGCTGTTTGTTTTCATAACCACCGAGCCTGTGGTCACATTAACACATCTTAGCAAGTTTTTTTTCAAATGCTAACTGGTGTTCTTCTTTTCTATGAGCACATTGCCTTTACTTTTTAGTTTATTTTAACAAGCTCATCTACGCTGCTGGCATTATTTCTATGAGTAAAAGCAATGCGCAGTGATTCCCTCAGGTTTTAAACAGATGAAAAGGACAAAAGTGGCATCCATGGCATTATCTAGTTAATGAAAGATGACATTTCAAATGTCTCACCCAAACTTCCTCATCCTTTTGCAGAAATGTCATTTTGAGAAACATGTTGATAATGTAGTACCTAATGCATTACTGTACTGTCTGTAACAAAGTCTCTCCCTAATTTATTTAAAAAACTGCATTATTCCCAATGAACACCCACTAAAGAGCTGAAGAGAGTCTTCTATTACTCATTGTACTCTCCTCTTTGGCAACATAAAAAAATTAGCACATGGTGTCCTATGAGAAAAGTATTCCCAGGTAACATTTTATTGTTATATCAGTCTTTCCTTCCTGACCTGAAAAGCCACAATACTTATTAGCACATTTAATTTGAGAGAACTTGACATTTAGCTGCAGATTTAATTAAAAGTTCACATTTTCTTGCATTTGAAAAGACACTAATTTTCTCCAATCATTCAGAACAGTGTATGTTAAAGTGATAGCATGGAGAAAGATGAGTGGTGTCTACATTCAAATGACTAAAGGAGATGACTAATTGGACCAATTTCCAAAATCAATTTTCAGTTATTCCTTTAAACAAAAGGCAGCTAGAAATGAAGAAGAAACAGGCCAGCAGAGACAGTTAATGAGACAAATACAGAAAGCAAGCAAGACAGACAAAAGAGAAAGAAATAGTTTGAGGAGGGAAAACACCTGTGAAGTGAAGCAAATAGAGGAGCAGCTTAAACACTGATACTAACAGATGGACGGTGGATAGAAATAAACACATGGCCTCAGGGAAGGAGGGACGGACAGCGAGGAAAAGAGAGATAGAGAGATAAATAAAAAGAGTGAGACCAAATGCGAGAGAGGTGGAGAGATAGTGGTACAGAAAGAAAATGAAAGAGAGAGTGAGAGAGAGAGAGTGAGAGTGGGAGGACATGGCACACTGAAAGGTGGGACCTTCATTATGCAATGAGGACAGATAAGGAAATAACATGCATAGACACAGACACACATGCACACAAGCACACAAGCACACAAACACACAAGCACAAACCGCTAACGTGCTCTTGTTTGCACGCCCACACACCCAAAACACACAGATGCACAGATGCAGGCTAATTCAGGGAGGATTGCCCAAATTACACAAATGACAGAATTTCTCTTGCAAGTGACAGCATGCTCTTTAATCTGCTGACCTTTGAACGAGGCGAGGACAGCGCCAAGGGGAGGGAGAGCGAGAGAGAGAAAGAGCAAATGTACTGACCATGATTCCTGTGAGCAGACAGACTCCTTTGCCACAGTATGTGTGAGGAACCATGTCGCCATAGCCGATGGACAGGAAAGTGATGGAGATAAGCCACATGGCTCCCAGGAAGTTACTGGTCACATCCTGGGCATCGTGATACCTAAAAAGACATGTTCAAATGATCAGTCAATAGTAAAAGATATAAATAAATAAAAACATCTTAACTGGTCCTGTCTGCAAATGTGGGCGTCAAACCTCAAACATTTCATTCCACTGTGCCTGACGCACAACGCAACACTAAACTGCAGCTCTTGTCTCCATCAATCCTCCACTATGCACAACGCTGTTGCCATAGCAATCAAACCTGGTGCAGATCTGAAACAAAGTTGTTTTCTCAAAACCTATTCCGACGGGGAAAAAAGGGAATTTTAGCCCTGGATGTTAGTATTGGATATATTTGGTCGGATCGCTCTATTCTCTAGCCCGAAGAAACACACTCTCCAAATTCTCAAATTTGCACCATGTTTGAAGCAGTTTAATTGAGTTTTAAATGTTCTTTTTTCCTTCGCTAATTTCATTTGGAGAGGGGAGGAAATGCCAATTAAACTTAAATGTAGACCAAACAATGGCTTCCCATTAGCCGGGCAATGATGCATTCAATCAAGCTTTTAAACCAACTGACATTTTCCCATACTTTTTCCTTGATTATCTCCAAAGCGTTTAAACACATCAAAAGAGACTTACAAGTTACTTTTTGTTTCCTCTTGATGGCATGTCAGTAACATGAAATCAGATTATCAATCTTTAAATGTAAGTGGACAATTTGATTTACAGTTTGAAACAGTTCCTCAGTGACAGCGAGAAGGCTATGTCAGTAGCTATTTCATATTTGAAGTATTTAAGTACAATATGTATTCTTCTGCCTGTTTATGTAGGAAAACTTAGTTCAGGATATAAAACCCCAGAAAAGCTACAAGAAATGCTCTGCAAGATGTTAAAAGGACGAGAACCTTTCAGTTTAACCCCGATTTGGCATTTATAATCAGTAAATAAACAATTATTAAGAAACACATTATCATATAGTTGCGTATGGGATGTTTTAAAGACTTTTATGGATTTATTTGTCAACAACTATAACTCTTTATATGAAGTATTTGTTACTGGTATATAAACGATTAATTAATGATTATTAATATAATATACAACAGCTGTAATAATGAGATATGAAGAATTTGTTAATGATGTATTTACAAAATGTATTAATTAAGTATTTTATTTATTTATGTATAAATACTTCTTCACTCTCCATGACAACTGAGCAAATATCACCCACAGATGATGGCCATGAGATGCAGATGGATGCTCTGGGAGGAAGGTAGTGAGTGAGTAGTTGTAAAATGTGTAATAACACCTTATAACGATTTGTTCATAGGTGTTTGTTCATATATCATACTGAATTCAGCTATGTTATATGGGGTTATCAGTCATTCATATGTTTATATACCATATATATTACAAATGCATCATTGGAGAAGGTATATTTGTTATGAAATAATCAAATATTCACATTATATTTAGGCATTTAGCAGATGCTTTTATCCAAAGCAACTTCCAAATCAGGAGCAACTGGGGTTTCAGTGTCTTGCTCAAGGACACTTCGACAAATGGACAGGAGGAGCCGGGAACTGCCAACACTACAATTGATGGACAACCTGACAACCTGCCCTACCTCCTGCACCACAGCAGCATATATACATCCTCATATCTGCTTATAACTACATTATGGTGTGCTTTATAAAACTAAAGTGTGTGTATCCTGCTTATAAATGCTGAATGGGAGGTTTAAAATAAAGTGTTACCAAAGCTGTCTTTCAGGATGGTATTATATTGCTGATTTATAAGACAAAATGGGCAAACGAAGTAACAACTCCATCGCCTGGATCAAATTAAGTGTACAACTGGTGTGAAAGCCTCATAAACAGAAGTCTAAAGATGGATTATGATGCACACATGTTCCAGATTATATTTCCTGCCAATTGAATTTAATTGCTCAGTAGAATTCCTCGTCTAATCAGAGTCCAGCACTCTGTTTCAGACACACACACACACACACACACACACACACACACACACACACACACACACACACACACACACACGCACACGCTCAAATGAACCAGATTTGTTACTGACCTCTCGCACACTCGTACAGTCCAGGCAGCGATGATCCACAGAGAGATGCTGAAGACCAGCAGCACCGTCCCGGGGCAGATAGTCATGAGGGTTTTCATTACAAACCGTGTGTTAAAATGTACCTGCAATGGACACACATACACACACACACACACACACATACACACACTCTCAGTGTAGCAGAGCTGATAAATTACATTGTAATACACATTTTCTTTCAAGGGCGAGGATTGCGTAGCTCTGAAACGTCATCCTGTACACTGTTTCCCACACAGACTTGATGTTTTACTAATTAGTCTAAGTAGATTTTGATAGCGGCAGCACTCGGAGAATCTCCCCTGTAATTGGAGTCGAGATCGGGGCTCGCCCTCTGACACAGGTCAAGCTATACAATGTCTTTGAGTAATTGGCCTATTTCAGTGTAATTTTTTATCTGTGGCTCATTTGTCATCAACTTCTGGCAGATGGATGATCTGAGAGCAACGTTTGAGCCCTGGAAGGGTTAAGCAGCTGATAAATGAGTTGTCATGTTCGTGCTGCACTTCAATGGCAGCTTCACCTCCTCTCTCCGTCACTGTAGCCTGAGGGTCAGAATAGTGCCATCACAGATACACTCGCAACCTGCTAAATTACTCATCTAAAATCTACTCCATCTCTCCCGCTGTCATCCTCCTCCTCGTCGTTTGCATATTTCTTCCACACGCTACATCTCTACTTCCTGAATTTACAATAATGTTTAAGGTTTATAGACATAACAAACCTGGCACCAATCATTTGTTGCATGGCACGTACACGTTTCTCCACACTTGTTTTGCAATCTCACTCAAGTCCTTTCTTTTCATGCCCCATTTAAGTTGTATGTAATATCTTGCTTCCATTTCACGCTCCCATCTCTCCCATATTGTATTATGAAAGATCCAACACAGCTTACATCTAAGTCTCTATGCACAGCAGTGACAAAGGGAGAGAAAGGGGATTTGAACTGGTAGATGAAAAGAAACAGGGTGACTTGAAGGACAGAGCGGCCGGAAGGACTTGAGATAGAGGCCAGGAATGAAAGGAACAGTTTGGACACAGATTTAATTCAGAGGAGAGAGCTCTTGACCATAATACCTTTACAACGCCTTCACCTCTTTCTAGCTATGAATTCCTACTGCGCACACACACACACACACACACACACACACACACACACACACACACACCTGCAGGTACAAAACCTTTTCTGACCTTATTTAGGGCACCTATACTCCTGGAGGAGGCGTCGGTGAAGAGTTTGCTGTGCAGAAGCATGACTCTGGCGATGAGGTAGAGGCGCAGAAACATGGGCACGCTCAGCACCATGTCCAGGTCAGCCTCGGCTTGCGAAGGCGCATACGAGAAGGCCAGCCGTGCCCGCCACTGAAACTTAAAGTCCCCGGGCACCGGGTGCACCGCAGACACCAGCAGCTCCAGAGCGATCAGCAGAACCCTCTCCATCGTCATGGCGATGCGCCAGTCGTCCGCTCCGTTGTCGATGACAAACAGCTGCAGGGACAGGAAGGACACGGAGAGAGTTGAAAGAGGTAAAGCGTTACACTTGTTTTAATGTGTCGCTGTGCGAACTTTTCATCATGATTCTCTGCTGGCACACTCCACTCATCAGTACAGCTGACTGATCTGATGATTAAAGGATCCAGCAGCAATTTAGAGTAAATGTCTCTTTTCTGAGATGTAAAACACCATCCGTCTAATCAGGAATCTATTCAGTCTCCACATAGTGCCTTGGCTCATTTTCATATAACCTACAACTCTTACTAAAATTAAACCAACGATGCCAAGTCATCTGACACTGAACAGGTTCCTAATTATCACAATCACAGTATTTTTCTACGCGGGTATTTCTGCCAGTAGCATGAGCACATGCCTAACAATGTTACTTTAATTGCAGTTTTCCCTCCCTGTATGTTGATGTTTGGGGTTCGTAATTGCTGTGGTTACTCTTGATACTGTCGCCGAAACCGTTGTTATAAGGAAGTGGTAAAAGGAGGTTTCATTAGAGGGGCCCTCCTCCAGACGGTCCTGACAGGAACGGGGGGGTTGGGGAGGTCGGGTTAATGAGAGGAGAAGCCGGAGGAAAAAGATGGATGAAGAGCAGAGGAAATGAAGAGATAAAGATAGGAGCGAGAAAATATCATCATCCAAATACTGGACTTGATTGTACAATTGTCTTGGAGGCGTGTTGATCTACACGTGAAGCCGGTCGGAATCTCATTTAGCAATAAAATTGCATGCTTTTTTAAATTTATTAAAATTAAAGAATAATTTTAGGACGAGAACATGTCTTAATATGAGATTCTTGCAGAGGACAGAAAAGGTTAAAGAGAGAAAGAGAGAAACACCGCATAGTGCTTAAAAAGAAAGAACGTGAGAGAAATGAGGAACTCCCCTGCTCCCCTGAGTTTACCAGATGCTGTACTGCCTCGAGAATCAGCCAGTGTTAATCGTTGCTCTTTACCACATGATTCATATCAAAGGCTTTTAGCCCACACATTTTTAGGAAAACAAAAAAATATATAACTGGTCAAACATGAGAACAAGTTGGCATGACAGCCAGCTTGTCACTGTCATGATGAAAGTGAACCGAAGACTTCCTCAACCACCTATTGATACACACACTGCATATTTCATCATCTATATCTAGCTCAGCAGGACGTAAGTGTTTTCCTTGTTCAACTGTCGTAAAATGTGTGTGCACATATGTATCCTACGCACACGCCGGACTCATTGTGTAAGCTATCATTTGAACCAAGGGTCAAACGATGGCTGTATTCTTTAATGATTTCAGTGAGCGTGTATGTGTGCGTGTACTGTACTTGTGTGTATTTGTGTATGCCTGAGTGAGTTTGAGAGAGTGTGCAGACCCAGCCTCGTCATGGTGACTGTTGCCAAGGCGACAACATCAAAGAGCAGCCAAGCTTAATTAGGATCCCCAGTGAGAGAGAGAGAGTGAGGGAGAGAGCGGGAGGAAGAGGGAGGGGGAGAGAGTCAAAAAGACAGCACTGAGAGATGAGACAAGAGGAAAGAAAGAGGAGATACAGGAAAAAAGACGAAGAGGTGTGTGTGACAGCGAGTGAAGAGCTACAGAGAGGAAAGCGCAGACAGGTTGTCATGTTCTGACTTGCAAGGGTTTGTGTGTGTGTGTATGTGTGTGTGTGTGTGTGTGTGTGTGTGTGTGTGTGTGTGTGCGCTTGTGAACGTGCACTCACATTTTGGGGACAAAAATCTAATCACACAGTCACATCACAGGGACTCACCTCCCATTAGAAGACAAAAAGCTGTTTCCCATATATGGTTAGGTAAGGTGAATCACTAAATTCCATGCAGGGTTAATGTCCTCTTAAGTGACAAAAATACGTTTCTGTGTGTGAGCTTGTTTAAGCAGGAGAGTAGGGCATCAAACTCCATGTATATGTCGCCATTCATTCTTTTCTCTCAGGTGTGTGTGAGACAGAGCCACTCCATCTTTCTCTTTTTCTCTGTCTACCTCTCTGTTATTCCTCGTTCCCACACCGCTCACTTCCCATCCTTCTCTCTCTGAATGACATCTCTCCAAATCAAAACGGAGGTGATCCAGTTTCTTGCCACTGGAGGAAATGAGTGCCTCTCCCTTCCTCTTCCCCTCCCCGTCCTGTCCTCCCTCGCACTCCTGCTGTCGGTCTTTTCCTGGCTAAATCGCCATAAGGAAGGGATAAATAATTAAATTCCATTAGGAAAGTAATCTGTCAATGGGAGTGAGCGAGTGCCACTGCCCCAACATGACCAGGACAGAGGGAGGGGATGAGGGAGGATGGATTGGGAAGAGAGTAGGTAGGGATTGTCTACCAGGAGAGAAATAGGGAGGTCACAGGACAGGAAAGCTAAATAAACATAAAGAACAAGCCCATAGGGAAAAATTAGCAAGATCATGGGGGATTTTTCCTTTTAAGAAACTTACATCACAGGGCAGAGGGCAAGGGACAATGTGACAGAAAGTGGACAGGACAGAAGGAGCGCAAAGTAAGAGAAAAAATAAGGAGCAGGCAAGCAGGAGAAAAGAAAAGGGGGACAAAATGGAAAAAAGAAGAAATGTGTGAGGCACTAGGGGGGAAGGTGTGAGGTCTGAGAGGTCATGCTCCACCTCAAGCGCACCCCCACTACATCTGAAACCTGCTAGAGGAGTTTGTCACCCCTCCATCTTCCCTCTTCAGCCATCCATCCATCCTTTCATGCCTCGACCCCTTCCAGTCCCTGCGGCCATCGTACCTTGGTAATCGTGTTAAGTCCCTGATTGCAGATGTCTCTCATCATGGAACTAGATGCAACGCTGGCCAGACTCTGCCAAACGAGCAAGCAAGACATGCATGTACAATTCTGCACACAAGCACGCAGACACACACACACACACACACACACACACACACACACATACACAAATCCAGACGGCTTTGTCATATATAGCACAGACTCTAAAAAGTGTAGGAAGCAGGCAAATCAGCCCCGTGTTGGCATTTCCCTGCATGAGGGAAAAAGACTAAACCTCAGTCTGGGATGGAAATGGCCGTAATCACTGAAGGAGACAATGACAGAGCGAACACTGCAAAGCATGCATTCTTTTACATGCATAGTCACACCTCTGGGAAATGTCTGGGTCCTACAGCATGGAAATCCCTGGAACAGGGAGAAAATAACTGGGGCAAGCCAAACACACACACACACACACACACACACACACACACACACACACACACACACCCAGATATACGTGAATATGCAGAGAGGATAACACGCTTTCCCTGACTGTAATTGCAGCTCTGGGGGAACACCCCTGTGGCTGTTTCTACACAGTCGACAGAGGACAGGAAGGAGAGGGGGTGTCATGGAAGTGAAAACGAAGTGGTGGAAAGTGTGAGAGATGAGGAAAGGTTCACAGTTTTGGTGTGTGTATGTGTGAAGAGTTTGCCACGAGAAAGACTAAAAACAGCAACTGGGAGAGAGTGAAGAAAGGATTCCACCAGCTGTGTCTCGAGACCAGGAATCTCCTTCATTCAATGCAAATATAACAAATAAACTAGGTTACTAAAAATGGCCTGAGGCTAGCACAGATACAAATAGACACAAATGGCATCTGATTCATTAACATTTCTTGGAAATAATGTTAAATGCTTCTTTCATGTCTGCAATCTAAGAAGGATGCTGTGGTTTACTTCACTCTCATTTTCTCTTCCATTGTAGTACTCAGGGCGGATGTACATTACGCAGAATCTGCAGAACATGACATCATGAAATCAGCGTCCAAGTATTAGACGTCTCAGGGCTTTAAAGGAGACGACCCTTTTTGGAACACTACAGCTCACTTTATTTTCCTAATGCCATCTGTTTGCCTTTGAGTGGCTGTGAGTGCCAAGTCGGTGTGTTCTTGATCAATGGACTGCTTCTAAAATCCTTCAAAAGTAACTGAATAACACAGTTCACTAATGCTTAAAGTGCACTAATGGACTGGAGAAATATCTCTTTCTCACACACTCTCTTAGAGTTTGTAGTTGATTCATTTAAACAACAATTCAATTCTTTGCCTTTCAAGTCTGGATTTCTTGCAAGTTTATGAGCTAAAATGAATCCTTTCATTTTAGAGTACTTGTTGCTGGGTATGTAAAAGTGTGTGTCTGTATGTGTGAAGAACAAAAGAGAAAGCCACTGGTGAGCTGTCAGATTAGTGAGTCACGCAACAGACAATAACTTGAAACACATGAACATGTTGACGTCCCTAGCTGCTACATGAAACACAGTAAATATAAGTTTCAAGCTTTCTAAATTTGCAGATATTCTTTAAATATTTTGCCTGGTTTCGGCCTTATGAATCATTTATCTTTCTGATTAGATTGGAAACTGTGTCAGCTGTCTTTAGAGTGTTCTTCTAGAGTCATCACTGGCTAGACCGATGATATTATAAACCTTAGTCTCCATTATTCCTGACCAATCTCAGTCAATCGGGTACAATGTTAACTCAAACTAATGGCATGCAGCTGCACAGATTGGACAGGCAATCACAGCACTCTCTAAATGTCTCCCGAGTTCATGGTGGTGATAACAATCTCAGCTCAAGTTCTAATAATAACTGTATGATAATAATCTTTATCTGTTTTGTCTAAACACAGTCACAAAGAATTAGAAGTGCACAAAAAGTAATGTAAAACCCAATCACACAAAATAAAAGAATGGAAAGAAACATGCTGTTGAGGGCAGAGATGAAACCATGATTACAAAATAACACAATACATTTATTTTGATGTTGCAGAGCTATTCAGTCTATTTCACACTTCAATGCTCAGTTCTGTTCAATGACCAGACCAGTTTCCAATGACTCAGGGAGCACGCATAAAAATGTTATCTCTTCAACATTTCTTTTAAGTTGTTAACTTTTTCTTGATAGAATATATTCCTAAACCAGGTACAATACCAAATGATTTGTCACAGTCCAGCAGGGATATGGTATAGTTACCGTGGCAACACTGTTGTTGTAATAAGAATGATTCTTCTTATTGGTGTTGATATAATGTGGCTATGAAAATGTTATGCAAAAATCTGAGAAAAGATGACACAAGTGTGTGTATATACACAATGTATTGCAAAGTAATAGGATCTGTAATCATTGAAAAAGAATACTGCAAGTAATAAAGGACAAGGTCATTGATGTAAGTGTATATTTAGGAATAGAACCTGATTTATTTAAAGGAGTACTCCACTGATTTATCATTGCACTCTTATAACACTGTCGGACTCAGGATGGACAGTTTAAAAAAAGTTCAAAATCAGAACCAGAGATGTTTGGGATTTTCCCCCCCAAGCAATGTCTCCTACATTACCCACAATGCAACTCAAACACTATCAGTTTGGTTGGAGATTCAGGAATGTTATGCTAGCAGCACCTAGAGGTGCCTCATGCAAAGATGAGGAGCGGGCTTTTATATGGAGCGATTTTTGTTTCTTTTTTAAAGCAGTCAAAAAAATGATTTGAGAGAGAAACTTTCCACACTTTTGCTTGCAAACCCTAAAGTTTTGCTTGCAAACCCTAAAATTTACCTTGCAAATCTAAAAATTTTGCTTCCGGTTCCGCTATATTCCCTGGGCACTAAGATGTTTCTATTGGCCAGTTGTGATGTGAGTGACAGCTTGGCAACATGCAGTCAGTTAACGAGAGAGGCTGTTTTGAAGTCCGCCGGAGGAGAGCGGAGAAAGTTGTATTTTAACAGAAAATATGTAATTGTCAAAGGATTTAGAGAATTTGGCAATGTGCTCATTTCTACTCCACTGATTTGATCTAAACAGACAAAAATTATGGAAATCTAAGTTAAAGCAGCCTTTTTTGTTTAAGTTTTCATTTGTTTTCATTTCAACTTTGCAGTTTGCTGGATTACAAATTAAAGAAACAACCCCAGGAATTTTAACATGGCTCTGCTGTTGGAGCACAACACAAAATCGCAATGTTCTCACTTCAAATAAAAAACATTTTTTTTGTCAGCTCCCTGTCTTCTCTGTTATTTTTCACTGTAATGCTGGTGATAAAAACCTTTAAATCACACACACTTCTGCTACATGTTGATTACAGCATGCTACCACTTGTTTTATACAGATAACAATTATCTCTCTTCCATAACAAGTTCATTACTGTCAATAGTTGATGAGAACTTTTATGGCAGTGAAAAAGGGAGAAATGTGTAAGCTGTAGTGTACATTTTTCCTTATTTTATGCTGAGCACAGTTGGTTTGGATTGTCTCCTGGCAGATTGGAAGAGACAGTAAAGATGGAAAGATGAGAAAGAGAAAAACATTAAAAAGAGGAAGGCAGAGCGGTAAAATGTGGGAGATAGCAGAGAAACTCAAAATGGAGAGGGGACATAAAAGTCAAAAAAGAGAGCACGGGTTTTTAGAGAGAGAAATGCAGTGTTAAAGTACAACAGGAGATGGGTAAATCTGTGAGAATTTGAATGCTAAGTAACAAGGCAGGAGAGAAGTCAGGAAGAAAGGATGTGAAACTCAAGAAAATTGAATTGAGGCCCAGTGGAGGAGAGAGCGGACAGATCTGATCTGATAAGCAGGAGGAGAAAGACAGAAAAAAGAAAGAAAAAGAGAAGAACACTGACAGCGATTTTAAAAAAGTACCGTGAGATAAAAGACATGAGGAGGGAGAGAAGAATTGAGATCAGTGAGAGGGAGAAAGAGAAAATGAAAGGTGGTATAAATGCCAGCTAAACCCGATAACATCACTCTGATCTCCAGTGACTCTCCCTCTCCAACCTTCTGTGCAAATGTATATATACGTTTGTGTGTGTACGTGCATGAAATATCCTGTTACATGCTGAGCAAAATGCTCCGGCAGAGAGTAATAAGTGTCGTAATCTGAGGATGAAATCTTTATTGAACAATGCCTTTCATTTCGCACAGCATTACTTCTCATGGTGCGTGTCTGGGTGCGTTTGTGTTTGAACCGTCCAACAATAACAACCAGAGACAAACTGGCACTTTTTATGCTGCTCTTGTATATAAGCAAACAGTCTTGGTACCAGGAGGCAGGTGCTGCTAATAAAATTAACATGCATTTGATGAAACATGTGTATGGGTTCAGGTGTAGCCTACATATATGAAAGGATGCACTCTGGAATGCTGCACACTGTCGCCGCCACAGCTGTTATGAGTGTATCTCTCCCTACAACTACAAATTGTTGTTTTTACATTTCTGTTTATACAGGGTAAAACAAACATAATACGATGTGTATTTGTGAGAGTTGTTAGTGTCATTTTGAGTTTGGACAGAGCCAGGCTAGCTGTTTAGCCTAGCTTAGCACTAACTGAAGACCCACTGGCAGCGAACACCGCCTCCGCCGCTTCTCGATTGTTGCTGCGGGTCAGTGCTCACAAGCTACAGTAGAAAGGAGCTTGTTAGTTAGCAAACATTGCGCAAATAAGCATCATATGTGCTTTCACAAAGTTAATAACTGAATTGTGGGAATGCTGCAACATTGCTTAAAGGCCAATCAGACAAGTTTTAAAGAAGCCCCCAGGTGAGCCAGATTTATTTGGATGTCTCTTCCAAATAAATAAAGTGAAATTATTAAACTTTCTATTTCAACTTTGACCAAACCTTGATGTTTTACTGCTCAACAAGGAATCATTACCAGCATTTTAGGTGTGCTCTCCTTTGGTTTACCTATTTCTAATAAAGTGGTTGAGGAATACTGGCTAAACTGTTTGACAGATTGTAAGCTGTCTGATTATCTGACTTCAATATGACTGTGTTCTCAGAATTTGGATATTTTAGTGAGTACAGTGTAATAACCAATAGGCATGATGGCAAAAACTACAATAACCATTCTCATGTAATAATAAAGTAGGATTATCCTTTAAAGCTGCCACCTGCTGTAGAGTAAATATGATCATAAATTATTACCTTCCTCACTCAAATTAATATCAAAAGTAATTTTGGGATAAATCACCTCCCCCACCCCCTCTCTACCACAAGACCTCTCTCTCTCTCTCCAATTGTAATTCAGTTTGTTTTATTGGCATGCATGTAACAATGACAATATTGCCAAAGCATCAGGTTATAATGACATTAAAATAATACTACTACTAATAATATTAAGGTTAATAATAAAAAAAGATATACATTTCATAAAAACCTCACTACTCTCAATCTCTTCTTTCCCTGACGACATTACCGTGCCTGTCACATGCAGCTGCCACAGTGTGCGTGGGAGGATGACTCTCAAACTGTCAATGAATGTTTAACCATATACGCAAACACACACTTGCACGTGCGCCACATGTGCATACATTGAGTGGGCTCCATTTCGTCTTGAATCTTAAAACACAGCAGCGGCCTATTACAGACTGATTACCAGTCTATCAGTCCCTGTGTATTACAGTGAATAAGCAATGGGCGACAAGTTATTGATCCACAGACGTAGAGCCCGAACCTCAGAGCAGAATGCATCAGAATCCTCATCACAGATCCGTTGGAACTTTAATAGACATTTACAGCAACATCAAAGCTGTGATGTAATGAACAAAAGTCACAGCATTAAACCGATATGTGGTTAGATGGATGAGTGTTGCTCTGTGGCTTAGCTGGGGAGTAATAGCTGGTGTGGGGGCACTCATTGGATCTGATTCCCGCAAGGCTCCCATAAATAGTCAATGTGCATTGATTTCAAATGGCTTCAGATGAAAACACCGGCTGAATGACCGCAGTACCATTATATTAGTGAAATGACAAACAGCAAAACAGAAATCATGAAGCATGAAAGCATTTCTGATTGATTGTTTCAGCCTTACAAGAGGTTGAGGCTATGTGTGTTTGTGTGTGAGTTTGTAAGTTTATTTAACATGCGGTGTGTATCTACTCGATGCAAAGCCATGCATTCTGTTTGTCGATTCCCCTACGACTCTCATTAATGTCATTAATTGACTGGAGCCGACACACACCTGGGTCCCTTGGTCTATCTCAGGAGCTTGAGGGACGACAACATAGTGTGAACACAATAGATAGAGCTCAGACATGCCTCTGTTTATATTTGAAGAAAAGCACTCCAACAAAAATCCGAAGGCACTAAAGGAATAGTCGCTATTTTGGGAAATACACTTTCTTGCCAAGAGTTAGATGAGAAGACTCTCATATCTGTCCGCTAAATATAAAGCTACAACCAGCAGCTGGTTGGCTTAGCTTAGCAAAAAGACTGTAAACAAGGGGAAACCGCTAACCTGGCTCTGTCCAAAGGTAACACAGTCTGCATCCCAACACCTCTAAAGCTCAATAGCTACTGATAAATGTGGTTTTACATGTGGTTTTGCTTCTTGGCCAGGCGCAGTGACTCGCTATAGTCTGGAAATCGTCCGGCACACAACCCCTCTAAAACCACACGTTTTTCTGACACTTTATAGCATACTAAAATATTTTGTATGGATTAAACAAACAATATATAACATGTTAATTAGTGATTAGAGGTTTATTAAGGGAGAGCAGACCAGCTGGTTTCACCTGCTTCTAGGCTTTATGCTAAGCTAAGCTAATTACCTCCCAGATCTATGCTTAACTAACAGACATGAGGGTGGTCTCCATCATCTTCTATAACTCTCTGCAATGCTAAGCTCCTAATGTTCCCAAAATGTCAAACACCTGCTTGTGAGTTAGTTTGTATCAGTGTGTATATAGGTATGTGTGTGCATGAGTTTTACCTGAACTTCCCGTGCATGGTAGGCTATGATGAGGCCCAGCAGTATGACCGTGGACAGACTGATCAGACACTTCAGGGCCAGAGAATACATGGAGCTCTGTAGAGAGAAAATTGACACACACACACATCCTTAGAAACATGCAGCACAAACATTATACACATTTGAGATCGACGTTGCCGTGATATTTAGAGTTGAATGACAAAAAACATCCATGAAAGACATCTCATGATAGTCCACATTCTGTCTGGTTCAACTTGGAGCGAGTCCCAGATGTCACACGATGTCCTCTGTCACTCCTCCGCTAAAAGGGCATGTGTACCATCGCAGCACTGCCTCAGCATAGACAATAAGAACTAACATTTATAAAACAGACTTTCAAACGCAGAGAAGTTGAATGGTAGTATTCTACTCGTCAATATCACTGCAGTCAAGCTTTAAATCCTCTGCTTGTCTGGTTTCATAGGGCTTATAATCAATGCACTGGGGAACTTCCAATCAATAGAACTCATAGCACTTCAGTGGCTTCTTTAACCCTCTCACCTCACACACTAAGAGCCCAGCATATGCTTGCAGGAGTTGTCACATTCACGTTCACACACAAATATACAAACACATTCGTACATTAGCACATTTACCCAAGAAACACACAACTGCACACGCGTACATTACGATATACAGATGGAACCTCAAAGGTTTATTAGATTGTTTTTGATAGCTGTTCCCCCAGTTATGTGTTCATTTGAGGATATATTTTTATTGGTAACAGCATGTTTTGTCACGTGTGAGACAAATGTGCTGTGGGATTGAATAAAATGTTTCAGGTGCCACAACATCTTCATCATCATGTTTGTTTATTTTTTCACCTCATCCCTAACTGTCAGGAAACTGTGTTAGCCATGCAATGTCAGTCTGAGTGCCAGTTGGTCCACCTCTTTGGTCCGGACTGAAATATCTTGACAGTACTGAAGTACTGGATTGACATTCAAGTTCAAGATGAATCTTTCAGACTTTGTCATCCTCTGGCTTTTCATCTAGCACCACCATCAAGTTTTCACTTTTTCAGTCGTTTGATTGGCACCACCAATTATACAGGAAAACAGAATTACAATATTAAGTAAATAAAGTAAACAACAGTTATTATAAGTAACTAATAAGTGCAAATAATTAATTAAAGTAGTTATTATAAGTCATTAGACAGTATTAGACAGGGTTATGCACTATTACAGGTGTCAAACAGCAACAGATCGCACAAGAAAAATTAAAGAATGGTGTTATTCTTTATTCATATACTGTCAACAAAAAGACCAAACTCAACAATGTTTCTCAACTTCCTATTCCTTACCATGTCTGAAAGAAAGCCCCAGGCTCATTAGGGCCTACTGAAGAGATACATATAAAAAAGGGCACAAATACCTAGTTTAATTAATTATTTTCACTTTTGGCTACAATGCTCAAACAGGAGTAAAGAGGAATTTGTTGGGAACTATTTTCAGTACTGTGGTGAGTATTTACAGCAGACTGCAGTATGATGAACAATGTGGCTCGCTGATGTGTTGTTGATAGTTTTTGGACAACAATGGAGCTCAAAGGCACAGAGGAATAAGACTTTAAGATTTTGGCTACACAGGCAATGTTTGTTAGCAGAATAAATACATTGTTGGTCTTTTCATGGGATTTGTTATTAAGAAAAAATTACATATTCATTAAATCTTAAAGAAAATAGGCAAAATAACTTATAAAAACTTACCTACCCTCAGGTAAAACTAAATTGTCTTCACTTTGTCTACTGTTGTGTCTATTTATCTATAAACAAGCATGAATAAGTTAGATAGATACTGGCTTGCTGACCTTTTCAGGTTTCAGGTGTCATTCATTCTTTTCACATTGAGTATCTTAGTGTCAATATTGTGTTTCAAAAGCTTTTCCAACCAGTGAAATGTTGTCAAAAAAGACTTTGTCAGGAATCCAAGCAAAAAAATAAGTTTGACTCATTTTCCAAGCTTTAGAAATAAAACTAGCTGCATTCAGTACTTCGGTTTCTAAAAGCCACACTCGCTAGATTGATTCATTCATCTACATCAGCTCAAGGACTATGTTTTGAATTGCAGAGTACAATAAACAAAAAACCCAAAGTACAATCAATCTCGAGGTCACCAAAGCCACAAGATGAACAACTTACTGTTCTCTTCAAGAGAAGAGTTGAGCCACGTTAAGACAGTGGCATCTCAGATCACATATTTCAGGTAATAAGTAGGATGCTGTTAAGCATTTTTTGCCAATCACTCTCTTAATCTGGGTGCGCACTCCCAGTTTAGACACATATTACTCAGCGACGTTCCTAAGCCCAATCTACATTGCATTTTGGGTTCATGAATATATATTGCAAGTTAGCCTCCTGGAAAATAGAGTGTGTTAGTGTGCTACTGTGTCTATTTAGGGTCTCTGTAGATGCTTCATGGCCTTTATAGTATTAATTCAACATTACCAAACACTCAGAGCACATACAGAGTCTAGTTTGTTCATCCTCACTGACACCCTCCTCTGTTGAGTATTCGTTTTTCACATAATTATCAAAATCTGGAGGACTGAGACTGTGTGCCCCTTCTACCATTTACATTCATACACACACACACACACACACACACACACACACACACACACACACACACACACACACACACACACACACACACACACACACACACACACACACACACACAC
>JAVQJD010081954.1:0-28050 GCA_036023655.1 Nannoperca australis | reverse complement strand
GATCTGTTTTACTTCAATTATCAATGGCACAATTTACCCCAGTGTATTCTCTCTAATGGCACAACTTACCCTGCACCGGGGGCAAGTTGTGCCACCAAACCACTTTTTTTCCTAAAGCTATATTTCTCAAACAGTTTCTTTAAGATCCAAATTGATTGTTCCCAGGGATGCACAACATCCTAAACCATATGTACATATTTTAGTTGGAGGCATTACTGTAATCCCCTTGCTTTAAAGGCACTTTAAGTAAAAATTGGCACTACTTACCCCACTCTCCCCTACTAGGAAATGTTAGCCAGCATGCTAAGGGTAAGGCTAAAGCTGTCTTGGTAATTAGCGTTTTCTGTGATGTTCAAATTATGATTCAGTCAACTGCTTCACATATATATTAGAAGTTATGATAAACTGAACTGAATGAAGAAACCACCCTGTGTGTGGCCTTCTATTCTTGACTGCACTCAGGACATACAAATGCCTGCACGCACACACACAGATGATACGTTGGGGAGGGGCTGGTAAAATGACAAGAATCCAAACTGTTGAGAGCTTTGAAATTAGAAAATGAAAAGGAGTCAAGAGGGAACATTCCTCAGCAGTGCCCTGGTCACCTGATCTCTTATGAGGTCAAGGGTCAACTAATGAAACCTACCACCAGCCTCGCAGAGGTTTAAAAGAGGAACAGCTTTACGGTTTACAGCGATGAAATGTAGCCTGACGATTTAACTGGGGATCATTTTAACAACTCAGTGACGGCTTTGAGATAAAAGGAAAATGCTGATTGAATTCATTCTTGAGAAGAGGAAATGCTTTTTCAGACAACTTGTTATAAACAAATAACTTTCATCACAATAATGTTCCCACAGGCAACCACGTGACTGTTTTCCTCTTTTCATTTTCTTGTGAGATGAGACAACTTTCTTCTCCTGCAGGACCTGTGAAGTTGTGTGTTTGTGTGACTTGTATCCCTCCGTCTGCAGCTGGGTTGGCTTGGATGGCTGTGTGTGAAATGTGCAGGGTGTCCCCATGTTGGGAGATTTAGGCAGCAGTCCCTCGCTCCACCTCACCCCACCTAACACCCTCCCCAGCAGGAGCAGCTAAGAGGCCAGCCAGAACAATGCCAGGGGAATGGCTTAATTCGCCAGGCCAGATTTACAGCCCCTCCTGCCCAGCACCTGCTCACATTGTTTCCCAGGATTTGGCTCGAAAACTTTCAAGAACTGGTGATAAAAACTGGACTGCGGGCAATTCATCCTATATGGACACCCCCCTTGGTTAAAGATTTATTTTTATGTTTGGGAAATCTCTTGGACTTAGATGAAGAAATCAACTGAGGAAAATCTGACATCATGAATACCCGTCATGGGGGGGGGGACTGGGTTTACGGCCGTGCTGTTGTCTATTGTCCAAAACCTTAAAGAAGTGTGAGCGCTAAGAAGCAGAGATTAATCTGCAAACGTCTCTGCATGTGTCTGTGGAACTTCAAAAGTCTGTTTACGTTGCATGCAAGCTTACTCAGTTGTACAACATTCTTTGCATCAGCCATTACAATAATAACTAACCAGCGAGGGTGTGTGTGTGTGTGTGTGTGTGTGTGTGTGTGTTGGTTTGCAACACACTGAGCTGATCTGGGAGAAAGTGAGAGGCTCCCGAGAGGAGAGAAGGACTGCAAAAGAGGATTCCCAGAGAGGTTTGAGGAGGAGACGACTTAAGAGCAGAGGCCCCCTTTGTCACCCGGGCCTTGTTGGTGCCTAAGGGGCCATTTGGGCTCCTGCCTCTGTGCACCCTCACATCAGCCCATTCTTCACCCTCTGTCACCCCCTCCGCTCCGTGACAGGGACGTCCACGTGAATGAGTCATGGCCAGAGTGAAGTCGACCCCAGTTCACGTCTGCTGAGGGGAATCGACTCTGTTTTCCATCTCTTGCCATCTTCTTTTTCTGCTCCCTCACTCCTTCCCGCTCTCACCCAACACTCAGCCACTTGCACTGCTGTTGATCATCTGTGCTCTCAATCCTCTCTCTCCCCTTTTAAGGCTTTTCAGACACAGTGTGAAAACTTGGCAATAGACAGCTGCTCCTATATTATGCAGCGCCCCCCCCCTTCTTCTGTCCTCTTTTCTGGCAGGATACCGGCTGTCAGTGGTGACTATAGGTTTGCTGGGCTGTTCTTGACCAGAGGTGGGCCGAGCGCTCTTAAGCGTTCGTGTTTTATCCCCATGAAGGAGTGAAACTAGCAGCCGGCTGGCGCAGGTGGTAGGGCAGGTCGTCCATCAATTGTAGGGTTGGTGGTTTGATCCCCGGCTCCTCCTGTGGAAGTATCCTTGAGCAAGACACTGAACTCCTGATTTTGGAAGTTGCTTTGGATAAAACCGTCTGCTAAATGTAATGTCCAGAGAGCTGGGGAGGGACTCGTTGCAACACACTGCAAGGAAAACAGCCTTGTCATAAATGTTGTGAACAACAGGAGTTAAAGTTTCACTCAAGAACTTTCCATTGTGGTGAAAGAGTAACTGAAATGAATGAGGAAAGCACACTTTTTTCAGCTGCAGAGCTCCAAAAGGTCTTACAAGTGATTGGACAGCAGCTGGAAGGTGATGCTGCGGACTCAAAAACAAACAGAAAAATGATAAGATAGTAAATCCTCTCGTTACAATTCACATTGAAAAACAATGTCCATGTAGCAGACTGCTTCAGATTCTCTGTAATGTCATCATCTAAAGGGACTTTTTTTAGAGATGTGTACTCACCTTATAAAGCTGTTATTCTGAACAACATCCAGCAGATACAGAGCAACATGATCATTGATTCACTTATTTCTAACTCTGTTCTGATATCCACCAACTCCTGAGGAAAACTTCTGGCTCTTTAGCTGCTAAATGTTTCACATTGTTCACCAGCTAGTTGCTAACTTTGTCCGTCAGTCGTTTGGTGCCGGAGAGGTACAGTACAGTGTTTGTTTTCGGTGCTTGCTGTAGCTGGAAGCATGGTGGGTGAGAGCGGCGAGACAGAAGCAAATTAGTTATAAAAAAAGGTTTCGGGGACGTAAAAAACAAAACAATCAGCTGAAAGAGCTGAAGGGAGCTGCAGAGTCAGGTAATAATTCTCTTTGGATGCGTCACTACAAATTACACACAGTAGGAAAATAAGAATATTTATTAGTGCAGCCTTCTAACTCAAAATTTGTAAGCCTACATCCAAGCTGCCTGAATCAAGACACATACTGTACACATCATTTTACTGCATGAGGATCACTTTGAGCTTTGGGAAATGGCTTATATTAAGGCTGTCTGTGGTCTGTGACCTTTAAATGCCTTCTGAATAAAACAGTTCTATATCAACAGCACACAAGATGATCCATACGATACTTATTTATATACTAGAGGAGCTTTAAAGAACAACAACAGGTAAATATCATGCAATCAAAGAGCCATAAAACAACTTCCTGCCAAGGTCATTGCAAACTGTGTCCTCTGGGACGAATGCAGCGGTAAAGAGGGCACTAATGGATGGCATAGCCCAGTAACTAGATCTCAGAGGGGTGGATGAAAAGAAAAATCCATCTGTGACCCTGAAGGCCCAACCTCTGAATGCTGATGGCAATTTAAAAAAAATGTCCACTCTTCTCATGTTTTACATCAAAGTAGTATATAGATTGTACAAAAAAACCTCTGTGTGTATATAAAAAGTCAATCACATTTATATAAATATATAAAATGCTATGTGTCTATGTGAGAGCGTGATATCAGGTGTCCTGTGTGTCAGCAGTAGTTGGCCTCAGGCCCAGGCTCTTCAGGATGCTTTCTTCCAGCTTCAGGTAATCACTGTATTCCTTCATGTTCGCCTCTTCATTCTGCGACAGGGATATGACTGGCTTGTCAGGCTCCTGGGAACAGAAACCAGAAGAATTTGAAGGGTAAACAATACGTAGCAAATGGAAACTTTAATAAGAGCTTACATGTTATAAAGCTAAACGTTCTTAACGTGAATATTGAACGTTAACTTTGAGAAAAGTCATTTCAAGAAGACTACATCTTCCATCAGTCCTAAAATCGTAATCTATCCCTGATGCGGAAACATTTCGTGGCTTCAGGAAAGGTTTGACAGAACAGTTGAATGGAATACAACATTATTATTCTATTGATCACGTATAAATTAGTTTTAGATTTGTCACATGATCGTTTTCACTATAAATTTCATTCAAATCATGACATCATGAGACAAATACAAATGCTGCACACACTCTCTATACACATTCACACTGACAGTTTTGTTTGCATGAAATCCCTGAGGCGTCTCGTCCTTGTCATGTGCTGCTAAAGGCTGGAAGTTTAGACATTAGCATATGTGGGAAGCATGTGGAGGATTGGAGGAGCAAGAAGAGAATACCCACAGACACAAACAAACGTACGATTCCTGCAACTGAACTCCACTTCCTCTGCATCCACAACTGCCAGATTGAAATGCTAAGCCACTAAAAGATTTAGCTTCTATAGTTAGCAGACTGAGGGCCAGGCACTGGCTGTCAGTAACTGTACTCTCCCCAGAGGCCAGGATCAAATGATGATCTGAATGAATTAAACATGAGGGGAGAGGGAGGGGAAGAAGATACGAGAGACAGAGGAGACAGAAACAGGGGGATGACATACTCCAGTTTTTCAAGTGTCAGCTTTCAACTGGTGTACACACTTTTAACTGGGCCAACACAAACCATTTATAGGCCTCACTGTACCTTCAGAGGACTGTCCGCCAATACAGTGAGGTTGGAGTGCAGCTGAAGACACGAGGTCTCATTCAACGCCATTTTAACAGCAAATTTTAATGACTCGGAGAGAAACGATCATGCACTTAATTCTGTGAGGACCCGAACCAAAAACCCTCCATAAACAAACTCACTTCTGCGCTCTAGATCGACTGTAAATGTCCACACAAAGCCTGCTCATTCTTTCCTCTGTCAAAATCCACAGCTCACCGTCTTCTTCTTGAGTTCGTCCTCTTCCTTCTTCTGTTTTGCCCACTGTTCCTCCCTCTTCAAAAGGTCCTTCAACCTATCTTCCTCCAGCTCAAAGTATTTCTTCATGCTCAAACTCTGCACAGAGGCAAAAGAGAAAGGCACAGGTTAGCAACTGTAATGTACAATGCACAAGGACCAGCATGTCTATTACTAGAATTCTTATGTGTGGACTATTAATATTATTGCAGTGAAGCAGCACGAAAAAAATAAAAGAAATTGTCTGTAAAGTGAGCACACGGGAGGTGGTTGGACTGTCTCACCTCACTCCTGGAGGGAACGTAGAGTGTCCTTGGGATTTCGAAAACACGGACCATCCCAAGGTCATCGGTCACAGCCAGGAAGTGCTGCTTGGCTGTACAAAGAAAAAAAAAATCCAGTGGCTCAAATAAACGTTTAATATTTTCAAGGCTGTTAATATACAAATAAAACAGATACATCTTATCAGTAAGAGCAGCAAGAGGTTACAGGCGAGCAGCAGAGTATATCAGAACTTTTTAAGGCCATTGTTTATTTTATTTAATCATTTATTTTATTGTATCCATGTTTTAAAATGTCCTTACTCCATCATTTATGTTATTGTCTTTTATCTATTTGATTGTTTTTTTAATTAAATTTGGATCTATTTTATTGGTTTTATCATTTTTATTTCTCTTGTGCATTGTTTTACTGTTTACATTTGTACTGTCTTATCAGCTTGTCAGTCATCTGTAGCGCACTTTGAATGAAATAGGCCTCGAACTCACCGGAGGTGATCCGGGGTTTGATGCAGGAAATTTTGGCATTGGTGATGTGCGCGTGGACCTGCACAGGTTCGCTCGTCTTTTCCAGCAGGTTCCACACCTCAATGCTGCCATCCTCTTTCCCAATGAAGAAAACAGCTGGCCGGGTCAGAGACCAGCATCCCGCAGTGCACACCTGCTCGTAGTTCGGTGACAGGATGAGGGGGCCTTCCTGGATGTTGTAGTTCAAGAGTGAATGGATTTCAAATCCAATACTTTTGGTTTGTTATGAGTTAAACATTATGCATTTTATCTTGTTGTGCACATCATGCTGGATTGAAAGGATTGATTATGTATCTTTTGTGATTATACATTTTTATTATAACTCAACTACGTGGTTGCAATGTTTTTTGCTACTGTAGTTGAAGCCACGGGTGCTGTTACCATGACTCCCTCCTTCCAGATGGCAAAGCTCCAGCCTCCCGTCGTCAAAATAATGTCTTTGAAGAAGGGCGACCGCTGCACCACGTTCACCACCCAGTGATGGACGCTGAAACAGTGGAGGGGCTTGGCACCTGGGAGAGAAGAGATATGTTATGTTATATTTGACAGGGAACAATTAACCCGTCGTGTCCCTGTAAATGTTTTGACTAAATTATAAGGGTTTTTACATTCAGCATGGCTGCTAACCAAAGAGTTGATTTATAGTTTTAATATTATGAATTGTATCAAATCTTTTGTCTCCTTGAGCTTTGAGGATACTATTACCACTGTGGGTACCATCAAACGCCGAAAACAAACGCATTCTGGTCTGCTTCTGAAGAGGGTTGATTCGCAGTTAATGGGCTTATGTTCCTTTAAACGCAGTTTGGTAATCCAGAGTACTCACTGTGCAGCCGCCCAGAGTCGTCTTTCACCATTTTCCAGTCAGTGTAAACAATCTCCCCGTCCTGGCAGTGAAAATATAGATATTATGGAACATGGTACAAGGAAACATGGACACAAGGAACACAACTGCTCCCATTTTACATTTTGTCTTAGTTCTGTGAACAGTGCTGTAAAAAAAACTGTTACAGATGTGCTGGTCAAGTATAACAGCAGCACATCTGGCAGCACCTTTACTTTCCTGTGTTTGAGATGAGAAATTGCTCACAAATACAATCAAATGGCTTGATGACAATATTTAATTTGGGTACAAAGAGTTTGTGAATTTAAGTCTCTGTTTAGACATATCGATTAAAAAGGATTATTTTCCAAGATCTGACTTATTATTATTATTCCATTATTAATATCTGTAAAGAGAAAAACTCGGCTCGTAGTGAAGAATGATTTGGTGGGAATATTTTACCTCTGTTCCAATATAGAGCTTGGTATTGACATGGTCCAGAGTTGTGAGCGTTTTAGCTGAGGGCACTCTGAGCTGGCTGTAGTCTGGGATGACCTCTGAGTTATCATCATTTTCATCAGCGTCCTCTGTCAAGGGAAACCGAGGGGGGGGGGGGGTTAAAAGTTCAACCTATATTTTACACATTCATTTCAGCCAGTCAGGAGAGGCAGCATGGTCCTCATTAGGGACAAACATGTTGACAAATCACAAAGCATTTATTTGCAGTAGTTAACTGGCTTATGCCTGGCTTTCATGCAGCTAATTTGGTCCTTGTTTGCAAAAAAAAGAAAAAAATCCCAAACGTGCATTTAAACCAAAGAAAAACACAAGAACGAGGGAAGAGAAACATTAAAAACTGGAAACATAAAAGTAAGGTAAAAAAAGTAAGGAGATAAGAGAGATTGAACTGTGGCGCTGGTGCAGGCCGCTCTGTAATCTGACCATGAACAAGATGACAGAAAGATAAAAGACAGGATGGTGGGTAGGGGTACTGCTGAGGTGAATGGCTTGCTAAGAGGGGATGTGAGGGGGGTGGGATAGAAAAGAGGTGGAGGTGGGAGTGAAGACTTTGGCGAGAAGGGGGACAGTACAGGACTATTCGTTCACACCCCCTTATCAGGGGGTCTCACTCTTAGATTAGCCCTTGGGGGTCAGATCAGATTACCCAATCACACATCTCTAAAAACTTGGTGTGGAAAATCATGTGGTACCGCTGCAGGGCAGAATGGAGCTTTTCTCCAGCGACTTCTGCTGTAAGTGCGAGTCCAGCATCAGAATTGTCAGAACAAAACGCTGACTATAGAGCTCACAGGCAGACGGTGTTGAATCAATATCAGTGAAGCATCTAAAGTATCACTGAAGTATTAATCACACAGGGATTCATTAAAACCTTAATAACAGACTGCCTGAGGGATGCAGGGGAAAAATCTGCAGATTTATTGCCTCAGTTAGTGAACATATTAATTCTATAACCACCAGCCACCAAAGCTGTGTTTACAGAGGCAGACCTTCAGCCAGACAAAGACACGTCTCTTCTTGACCAGCCAGGACACACACGATCATCTTCTGGCCCTCGAGGAGCCCGGGCAGCATATTGCAAAGAGCTGACAGTCAGCGAGGCCAATGCTCTGCAACTATGGGGGCCTTGTTTTGGAAGTATCACTTAATAAAGTGCTATGAAACCGGAGGAGAAAAGAGGGAGACAGACAGAGAACCAGAGTACCTTAGGGCTGAGGGAATCCTGCCCCAGGGATCACTGTGCTCAACCATCCAAAGCAGAATAAAAGGCTCCAAGATCCCCCCCAAAAAGTAGACTCACCGTCATGCACACACATGGGATTGTTATGTTTGTTAAGATTCAGAATCCAGAAATGTTATGAATTGTACACTGCCACAAAATAGGTGCCACAGACCGAATCAAATAAACCCAGGCAGCCTGAGGGTGTAATCCCTCACCTGCATGTATTATTACCATTACAGGTGTAGTGTTCCAGGCTGAACTTCAAAGGAGCGTATTCTCCCGTGGTATCGATCTTTGGGAGAGAAACCTGACACATGACAGAGAAGAAGACACCTTTTGACATTTGAAGAACTGACAAAGACTAAACATAGTTAAAAAAAAAAAAACTGTGCTCAAGCAACTACACTAAAAAACATTACATGAGCCCTATTTGAACACAGAGAAAAGAATATATTATGTAATATATATGTCAAAAAAGGTTATGGTTCCAAACAAATCATGGGTTTTGTATTGGACCCTTGAACCCTGCAGTACCCTGAACAGAGGCTTCCATGTCCGGTCCAGGTGTTTGAAAGTCTCGGGGACGGTGTACGGTGTCAACTGGGTCTTCTGATCCGCATTCTGCTTCCAGTCTGACGCTGACTGGCTCAACTGTTTTGACGTTCGCACATCCCAAAACATTGTAGCACTTTAGATGGAGAGGGAGACACGGACAAACAGTGGAATAAAAAATCATCAACCTGAAATTTTAAAGAATGTATTGACTGATACAGACTCTGTTGGAGACCGGTGTCGTTCTCTACTTAAAGGAAGAAAGAGCAGCATCTTCAACAAATGTGGTGACTGCCAGTAACAGTGAGCAGTAGCTTCTGTCATTTGCAACACCATCACCAAAAAATTGACATTACCCAGACTTATGTATAACTAGCAGCCTGTATCTACATCAATGCTACAAGCATCTGCTAGAAGCTGATACTTCATAATTCAACAACATCTGGCATATTAACTGAAAGGTTACAAAACTCACCACAATTACAATTGTCATGGTTCAAACACAGAAAACACACACTGGTTTTAGATGTTCCACTGATGCTGAAATACGTTAATATACTACATCAACAACTCATGTCATGTCTTGCAGTGTACATTAACACATCTCAGGCCTTCGGAATATGTGACACAAATTCACTAGCATGTTTTTGTGTGAGTGATTCCCAGTGAACCTGAGAGACTAGTGGGACCTGTAATCTGGCTACAAAAGACAATAACCTGACTGACTGCACATACATTAAACATCTAGCTGGTACAGTACAGTGTGTTCGGAAGGGGGAGTACAAGTTAGCTTGCCCTGTGGGTTAAAGCCAGTCTGGTGTTGTTTTTGTTTTTGTTGCTGTAAGTCCATGGAGAACTGTAGGTTACATTGTAACCGTTGTTCTCTGAGTGAAGAGAATTCCTCTCCACCCAAGTACATATTCCTTATGTAGCTGGGTAGAGAGATCATCTCAATACGATAGAGTACCTCCGTGCATTGGCAGATGTTGGTAGCTGAGTGTCACAATAGCCCTCACACAATGGTAGAAAGTAACTAAATACATGTACTCAAGTACTGTAGACTGATCATACAAAAATGTTTTTTGTTTTTGTCACATTTACCTGTAGAGTTTTATACACTGTGATCTGGCTATTCTGACTAAAGTAAAATGTCTGAGTACTTCTTCCACTACTGCCCTCACATGGAGCAGAGGGAAGTTATGTTTATGCATGGTAGATCATAAAAGGGGATTATATCAGTTGAAAAATGTTTGAAGGACATTAGCCACCTGCCTCTATGACACACAAAAACAAACACCAACAATGTTGGCAAAATAGCCAGAGTCAACACCCCACACAAGTACGTGTAAATACAAGCAGTCACTGATCATACTGAATTCCACAGACAGACAACTAGTTAACAGTGAGGGGGAATAGTAATAGAAGGAAGACAGAGACCGATGGTTTGTAGCTGCCATCCATCATTTTTTGAATCAGTGGAGAGGCAGACATATAAACAAGCAGGCACACTTGTCAAAATCACTCATATCATCATATATCACTTGGTTATATTCACTACAAGCTGACAGCGTTTCATAAATTCAACAATTAAATGGAACATTTTTCTGTATAAGACCTACCAGTCAGGGGAGCAGGTGACAACCTGAACGGACATGTTATTCTTGTTCTCCACTGGTAAGCCCGTCCTGGTCACCTAATCAGAGAGAGAGAGTCACAGCGTCAACAAATGTCTGTCAGGCTTTGTGTTGTAAAGAGCTGATGGTAGTGAACAAGGTTCCTGAAGATTTATGGGAGGTTACTGTGCCCCCGGGGGCACTTTGAGGATTGCCTTATTTTACTTATCCAGATGAGTGCCAGTGGTTGTCATGATTTATTACAGTTGGCTTTATAGACACAAGGTGTAAGCACCAGTGGGAAACCAGAATTATAATATTTTCAGTGTTTCATAAATTTTAGAAACACTGAGCAACAAGCTTAGGTTCTGCTGACTGTGATACTGTATAGAATCTGTGTGAGGCCATAGTTCATTATTACTGTATGGACATTTTTATGGCTGCTAACATTAGCTTTCAGTTCTTATTGCACTTGTTTGTGCTGGGTTACAGACCAAACAGCGTGTGTTAGTGTCACTGCAGCAAAATTCACTTCAGGTCAAATTGAAAGATTTTAACCTCTGATGGTAGTCGCAAGAGGTTTGGGTTTGACTTAAGGGAAGCATGACGGGGTTGTTGATGTTTTTGTCCTGATAAATACAGGCAAAACTGTTTTCAGGGAGCACGAGTCTACTCTGTTGTGGCTCCTAAACGGAGAAGTTTGTTTGCCTGAAACCCCCTTTAATGCTTAGAGTCTAAACAAGTACTATCTAAACAAGAACTGGTCGGCAGACATTATTATCTGCAGGTGTTAGGAACAGGAAAGTCTGTCAGTACAAAAAAAACCCATCTTGATCTGGATATTTTGTAGTTGTGGCACTGTGGAGTCTGCACCAACTGTGTTTTTTCATTCCTTTTGTTCTCTCCAACAGTGCCACCTTTCCATGCCTTCCTCTTGAATTTTGCAATACCTATCATCATACCCTCAATATGTTGCATTCTAACCTTCATAGATTTTTCTCAGCCCTGACTACTTCCATGTGCCTCCTGTTAGTCTTGTTAACATTCAAGTGGCTTTCAACCAGATAAAACTCTGTCAATATTGTAAAACTAGATTTAGAAATAATGAGAGCAAGAGAAAACCTGACCCTTTAAGTGTTTAATGTTTCATTATCAATTTAAGACTAAAACGTACTCTAGTTGCCTCCGGTATGTTGGAAACAATGCAACAGTGTTTACATTAGATATGATAAAAAGAGCTTGAGATCAAGAAAGCATTGCAGAATGTTTTGCTGAAAGCACTGCTGTGTAGTCACACAAAACACCTTTTTATTCATCAACATAGGCCAAATTAAATACTGATTACCCTTGTGGAATGTTCCAGCACCTACCCAAAGCACTTCTGATGCAAAATTTCAAGAAATAACTCTCTATGTGATCAGTGTTCTGTTACTCCTCCCAACCCCTCTGCCCTTCAGCTCTGTGTACCTCAAACGTTGGTGGCAGCCACTGGACATCAGTAATTGGTGCTTTGTGGCTGCTCTCTAAAGCACACACTGCACAGTAGCGCACAACAGGAGTCTTTTTCTTTTTGTTGTCATCGAGGTCCTGGGGGGGGGTCAGACACAAAAGGTACAGAATGTACAGTGAGCTCTGACAAATCCATCTTTACACAGTGGTGAACAGCCCTCCGAAAATGGTCAATTCAATATAATATGCTTAACAAATTATATACAATGCAACACAAAACTCCAAGACTGAGCCTTCAATCTTAAAACATGAACAGAACATAGGACAAAGGATTTTTTCAGTAACACTGTATCATGATAGTGCTGCTGTCATGTGTCTGAACATTCAAATAGCACACTGGTGTTCATAGCAATATGGATTAATGGAACACTTGCAATACTAGATATTACACCTGGCAACAAGGTTTGAGAACAGCTCAACAAGAACTCAACTCAAAGCTTCTGCAGTGCGGACTGTGACACCACTTCAAACAGCACGCTAACATCATGCATGCTAACTGGGGGGGGGCATTCATGCTCGTTTGATCATGCAGTGCAGTTGGACTCGCATGGTGTGAGCAGAACACAAAGCTATACAGGGGGATTTTAATTCTTAGTTAATCTGATAAACTAGCAACAGGTGCCGATGAAGTGCAGCTTTCACAGCACTCAGCACGTAGATAAAGCCATTTAGCAGATACAACTGTCGCAGTTTACACTGCAAACACGAGGGAGGGCACAGATCTGATTTGCTTGTGTGTTCTATGGGGACAAACTATGGTGGAAAATGGAAGGCTTGTTTAACAGCTGGAGTATGTGCGCTGATGCTGTTGACTCTGGGGAATGAAGAGCAAATAAGGACAAAAAGAATAGAGGGAGGTGTGGACGGTGGGAGAGGGGGAAAGCAAAAGAGAAGGAAGTAGCGAGGACAGGAATGGAGACAGCTGTACCACTGTAGAGGCAATAAAAACACACAAAGCAAACGGTGACTGGATGATGGGGGCATATGTGTCTGTTGAAATACAGCAGCCGAGTGGAAGATGTCAGTGGAGATCAGGCTTTAAAGGACAGAACTGGTTTAATATTTGTCTCAACAAGCTGTGGTGGATTTAATGCACTAGCTGTGTTGTGGGTTTAAATCTGAGCCCTGGTTTTTCTCACATATTTATTATTTATTACCTCTTTTTCCCTCCCCACCTTTCCTTTATTACTCTACATAATACCACATAAAAAGGGATGCCATGAAAATATTAGTTTACTATGATGTTAAGCCAAGCTCTTTGAAGTTTCAGTCTTCAGTTCAGTAGATCAGTAGAGTTGTTTTTATTCAGTTAGATCACTTCAGTCTGACTGGGGAGTTGGTATGAGGCCTAATAGGCTGCTTTCGTTTAGCAGTGGGGTCATGTAATGATATAAACGTTCTTTGTGGAACTAGTTTTGACAACTGTGACTGGCTTAAAAAGGACCATCTGCATTCCCATCTAATGAAAGGGTGAGGATGAGGAGAGAACTCAGTAGTCAACATATCATCATCTCACTCTGTCATAGTGACAGAGTGAGATGATGATACGTCGACTTTTTACGGCAAATATGCTGAATGCTTTGATACACATAGTCGAATAAACCAAGCTGACATCATCACAAGCCAAAGAAATACGGCAACTGATAGCCCATGTCATAATACACTAACACAGATACAGAACACCGTGTAGTATTGTATCAACATTGTGCATATTAGAGACAGGATATGGGTACTTACAAATGTGTCAGTGTTGACGGAGACCTTTTTACCGCTAGGCTGGGTTCCCTGTAAGTGCGTGACGTGAGCAGAAAGGTCCCACAACACAACCTGAGACCACAGCAACACAAAATCAGTAACTGGAGATCAACATCTGAGCCAGGTGCTAAATCCTCAAACAAATGTGATTGAATAGATCAAACAAAAAGAAAACATGGGAACTGCACAGGATATGACTAACATGGCTGAAGGTCTATTTGATAAATCATATTTATCTCACATAATGTTCCATCATTGTAATAAAGAGAAGGGCATGGGAAAGTGGTAAGGAACAAAAAATACTATGAGACGGAAAGGCAGCAGATGCAGCAGAGCAGAGTTGTAGAGTCCAAGTCAGCACCTGGCCATTTATGCAGCCGCCAACGATAATATTTGGATCAGAGGGGCAGAACTCAAAGGCTAAAATGTCATCTGGGCACTCCAGCAGCAACTGCAAACAACACAGAGAACCCCCACACACAGGGCAGAAATATTATATTTCAAAGTAGACATTTTCATGTTTTGGGTGCTTGCCTGCAAAACCAAATGCATACAGTAGATTGCGTTTCATCAGGCAAAAGAGGAAAAAAGACCCAGGAGGGGGCAGGACGGTATTACGGTGGTATATTAAGTCATTTTTTCAGCCTTGTGTTTAATTCTGCTCGAGTTTAAAATTAGCAGCAAAATTGACTTACAGCACTTTACTCCTCACACTAAATAAATATATTTATTTCCATTATATAATCATTAATATAATTTATATATGTTTGCTCTACACAGTACCCTTTACCACGTTGAAACCAAAGCATGACACATGCACCGGTGAAGGCATACGTCATCCAGAACTCATATTACTTTTGAGTGATTGAGCAGAGCGGCGTTACTGATTTAGTGCCTGTATCAAATCAATAGAGTCTATTAAATTCTACAAAAGCAAATAATTGTCTTAATCCTTCTAGCCTTGTCTTATCAAAGTGTGTGAGGTGAGAAAGGAGAGAAATACTCTTTTTCAACTTGTACACTCTCCACATTGACTGTCATATACTTTCCATACCTGGGGATTAGAGGGGTCGGAGAAGCTGTAGAAGAGAATAAGAGAAGGTCTGACGACAAACGTCGCGGACTCTTTCAACTGATCCTCCTTTTTCTGCGTCAAAGCCACAGCTATCACATCTACAACATAAAAAAACACAGCATACAATGTATCACCTACACAGCAGCAGGATAACAGATTTGACTGATTACTGATTGAGAAATCAGTTGCTTGACTCCGATCCCTTTTTTGAATTCACACTTGATCACATGTTTTGACACTGATATTATTGCTCTGGGTTTTGCTGGAAGCCTACTCTATGGGTGGTCACAGCTGGGCAACATTATAAAGCAGTAGTAATAGTAATGGTAGTTGTAGTACTTGTCAGTGAATGTCACTTATTTTTGTTGTATTTATTGCCAGCATTATCCATCGAAACTATTCTTGTCAACACTTTCCAACAAAATGCTATTATATACATTCAAAACCATAAAATGCGGGATATAATGTTTCCCCATTCCACACAAGGTAGTAATATTGACTTTATTTGCTCTTATATTGAAAATATCTTATATACACAATAACTAAAGTAAGTCTTTTGGTCAATATTTTTGTGTGAAAAAATGTCCACTGTTCAAATCTGGTCGACATATCTGTTGCCCGACTGTGATTCTGCACTTTACCGTGGATGGTAGGATGCCAGTTAACGCTGCTGATTTTCTTGTCCTTTGTGTACTTCTGGTCCGTGAAGGCCTGATAAAGCATCAAACCTTCGGAGACCTTCCCAGACCAGTCGCCGTCTTCAGCCGCTGTTCCCAGAGCCTTCCAGTCATCAATGAACACATTCATGATCTCTTCCTGCTGAAGGGCGTGCAAAACCCTGCAAAAAAACACACACACATTTTTAGGTAAAACTGCCAGCGGAATCTTTTTTATAAACATGTACATAATTTTTCTCCATAGCTACAGCACAATGTTTTGTGGTACTCCAGATATTCACTTATCTCTTACTTGAACACAAAGGAAGGTTGGGGGTGTGGGAAAGTGCAAGGTGGCAATGTATCATTGAACCTTTTGTTTAAAACACAAAGTATGTGCTGTGAAGGCAACTACAACAACACAAAATATAATACACTGGGAAGGTGAAGGTGTCCATCAGGGTCCTAAAAGTACTCCTTTTGAATATTCTGATGCTCCAACTGTGGTAATAATAGATAGGTTTGAGTACCCTGAGACTGATACAGTGATGGAGTTTGGGTTGGCTCTCTCAAGAAGCAGAACATGAATTATTAGAACATTAGATTTTACCTGGGGGTTACTAATTCGCAAAAATTCGCCAGACTCTTAGACTTGAGGACTTTCTCTTTTTCTTCATCATTTAACTCTCTTGGCACGTACTGGGTAAAGACATTCCTCTGAAACTTCCTGTAAAGTGAGCAGAAAATAATGATACAACACATTTGTGGCGATAGAACAGTAAAGAAAGAAAAACTGTATCTGGTGAATGCTTTTTCCACTTAAATATAAAGGAATATGGGCATGAATTGCAGAAAAATACTTGTCTCAAAAAGGGATTATTTAATGTGTAGTGATTTGCTGGTATACCATTGTGTCTGAGCGCAGCTGCTCTGCAGTCTGGGAGCAGCCTGTATCCCGCAGTCCCTCTGCATCTGCTTGATGCTGAATCTGCTGTCTTGATAGGGAGCACACTCTAGGTAGCCATCTGCAGCGTTGCGGTTGGAAAAACACACTGGTAACCCGAACTTCCTCCGCACTCTGGAGAACTTGTACCACAGCTGACGACAAAAAGGAAAATAGAGAGAGAGGTACAATGGAAGGACAAAAACATATTTTTATTTAATACTTACTAATACTTTAATATAGTATATCTTTGTAAACTACAGTACCTTTTCTCTGGTCTCTTTGGTAGATTCCTCTTCTATCTCCTGCTCACTGCCAAGAGATATCCATTGCTTTGGTTCTGGGGTTCTATTGACTTTATTTATATTCTCAAACACTTCTGGTGTCTCAGGCTCTGAGGGCTGCAGAATACAGAGATATTCATAAATATTCAGTATAAAGTGGAAGATGAGTTAGAAGTAGGTGAACTCTTTCCACATGGTCACAAAATGTTTGAACTGGAGCAAGATCAGGAAGTAGTAGTGTTTTATTTTAACAAGCCATTGAAAATACGCCAGCTAGCAAAGCCAAATGGGCCTTCTAAAAAGGGTTTTAGTAAGAACAGAAGCAATTTAGGCAACAGGGAACCTTGTTACCATAACCAAAACTACCGTCTGCTTACGTTGAGGATTCTGTCCTTAGCTTCTGGACTCAGAACCAGGTAGAAGCTTTGATCATAGGTGAAGTCCCTGTCAAAAACCAGCAAGATCTCATCCTCTGGGTAGTCCTGTCGGATAAAACACAAACACAACATTCTGCAATTTTCATGACGTTTCTTTAGAAATAATTCACGAGGTGTCTTTGAATTGATTCTGGCAACCACAAGGAAACTTTGTACAGCAGTGATTTGGTTGAGATAGTGGGTGATGGGTTGAGATGTGGATTTCAGGGTCCACCCACCCACACACACACACATCACCAAAGAACAGTCTGTATGGGTCCCTTACGACGCTCTCTGGTCTCATTAGAGTAATGTATTGTAATAGAAGGGGCATGAACGCATAAAGTAAGAATGGTGGTATCATCACAATGTCTTTTGTCTGAGTGATCTGTATGACAATGAATCAGCCTCACCAGCACAATCTGCTTCACAGGGCTGAAATCGGACACTGCCGCTCTCGTCTTAATGTCCTGTATGATGTCGTCTTTTTTCAGCAGCTTGTAAGGACTCTCCCCCGTTACGTCTTCGTCAGCGCGGCAACCAAAGAGCTCCTGGGTGGCTGATGTCAGGACCAGGGGGAAGATATCATCAGGATGACCTTGGTGAGAGAGTAGACAAGGAAGATGGTGGACAGAGGAAATTATATATTAAAATGGGCTGGATTTAAACCTCACAGTACTGAACAGGAAAGAGAACAAAAACAGTTACATGTACTACAGGGATCACAGAGCGAGACATGACATGAGGGACTGACCGACAGAAAGCAGAAATGGTTGTGGAAAAAGATGAAACAGTGCTGAGATGCAAGCACGATGAGTATGTAGAGATACCGCAACTAAGAACCCAACACTCATTTGTCAAGTGATATTCACACAAGGCAAAGTCTATGATCTTTGGCACAGATTCTTGCCCCTACCTTCCTGATCAAACGTACTTTACTGATCCTTCACCTGCCCCTCCCTGCAGGGTGGACCACCCTACAAAATCACAGGATGAAATGCAATCCCTGTGAACAGCCTACAGGCAATGTCCAACTGCTCAGTTACAGTCATCGCACCGGGATTGTTACTATATAAAACCGCAGTACTACACCATGCCCACAACAAAGTTTTTCTTAATAAACAATCTACGCAGACTCCTGCATATCTAAGGCCAGGCTTAGTCCAGGGCACACTACAGTTAACAGGGCTCGGCATAATGATAGTTTTCATCCTGCTTGCGGTCTCTCCCTTCAAAGTCTTTCCACAAGGTTGCTGAGGGGACCCTGGGAATGCTAAAGTACAGCTTAAGTAACCACTTCCCAGCTGGGTGTGTCAACCTTTCCCACTCACACCACTTAGGCCTCACGCCAAATCATTGTAGTGGAAACTCACACCCCTCATTTCACGGAGTTATGTGTCAACTCTTGGCATTTGCATTCATGGGAAATATTTGCTTGAGAGACAAAGAGAGTGTGATGTGCAATGTTCCATAACCCTAAAGAATGCAATTAAACTGCACTTGTAGGCTGCGCTGAGGAGCTATTTTAAATTTGGCAGGCCTTTATCCTCTTACATAATCCACTCAAGGCTAGCATGTTTCAATTGCAAACTGTAAGATATTTATAATATACCACAGTACATTGTAATTATGTCTGCTGGTTTTAATCTCGCTACTAGTGAACAATTTAAGCTTTGCTTCATCAGCTGATAAGATTACCGATAACTTATATTATTAATATCATCAGAAACCTGTTCAGGAGTTTATATTTGTGACAGTGGACCATCATACAGTTATTGTCACATGATGGGACTAACAAAAATGTGTCCCCACAAGGTTTACATTACATTTTAGGGTTAAGCCTTGGTTTTAGGTTAAGTTTAGGGTCAGGGTTAGATCAAGGTTAGGGTTAATATATTTAGGATTCATTAATTTAGGTTATCTTACAAACTTGGACTTATACTGCATTTATAAACTGGAAATGGATAATAGTAATGAATAAATGTACAAAACAGAGCCAATCTGAATCTTAACACCATTACTTTAAACGCCCAGAAGAGCCAGTGACCTAATCTATAGTACGATACACTGTTCGTGACCAAAAACGTGGTATGTTGACAGAAAACGAGACCATGACAATGGGGACCAACAGCTGAGTAGTGAGCAAGCCCAAAGGCTATGCAACAGTACACTCATGATGCATATCGTTTCTCCTCAAAGACATCTTTGATTATTAGCTGCAGCCATACTTGTTAGACACCCACTTTAAAGTAAGACAGTTCTTATGATTTAGGCGTCTAATATTATCCAGGACAAATCTGAATAAATGGGATATAGCTTTTATTAAATTAAATAAATGAAGGTAACCAAATACAAATGGACAAATGGTTTATAAAACTAAATTTAAAGCTTAAAGTGCTTTAGTTAACTGCAGTCAAAGGGTTTAGGGACATCTCGTTAATATCATTCTTTTTTAGATAGCTCTATCCATGCTGTGTATAGCCAAATCTAAGCTTAGTTTATTTACTGAAATTGTTTGCCTATTTTTTTCAGTTGACATGACTATGAATGTGTTAATCTCAAAGTAAGTACTTTTTTAATTGTCTCTTCTACATTATAATTTAGAATGGGCGAATAAATATAAAAAATATTTTTCTTACCAGGCTTTTCCACATGTACAGGTGACTGGACCGTTTTGCCTAAAAGGGAACCATTGTATTTACTGTGAAAAAGACAAACACGCATGCACTTACACCCATTAACACTATGCTAGTATTCAGACACTCACCTTTACCTTTGCCCTTACTGCTTGCACCACTTGATGCTCTATTTGGTTTCTTAGGTGGCATCCTTGCTCTTAGGATGGCTTCACTAATGAGAGGGGTGAAGATTATGCACAAATTCAACAAAATACAATGTTACAATTCTCCTAGCAAAACACCAAACTACATATTATCTATACATATTTCTATTTCATTGACCAGCTGTCAGAGAGTGCTTATTTCAATTCACACACAGGCTACACACTGACGTGCTTTAAACAAGTATTATCAATGCACATGGCGACATCTTGTGGAAGGTAAGTAAATTTTCCTGTCGTTTTTGCATTGTCTCAATTTTATTTATCTGTAAAAAATAAAGTCCTCAGGATTCTTATGGCTTGCTAATGATATAAAGTATATAATCTAGAATGATATAAAGTACTAATGATATAGAGTGGAGAAATAAAAATTCAGGATTCAGACAAAATAAACTATCACAATAGAATAAAAAGAATATGCAATAAAATAGACATCAATAGCTAAAAGTACATCGACATACGTTTTTTAAACCTTTGTATTACCTTGTTATTGAAAGTTGCTATACATTTTGCCTAAAGCATTAAAAGTACAAGTGTCAGTCATGCAGAATGGCAGTAGTGTAATGTTACATCACTTATTATTACTGATGCATTAACGTGTGAGCAACAATTTCAAGTTATATTTACTCGAGGTGTAGCAAATGTTTGCTACTTTATTTACTATTGGCTAAATAAACTATTAATGCATAATGTGAGTATGTATGAATAATAGGCTACAGTACTTGTACTAGTTGGGCTACTGCATGCAACTTAAGTTGTTGGTCATAATAACGCCACAGTATCATAATGTAATAGTTAATATACAATATATTACTATGTATCTAACATTAAATTCAGTTGTTTGTTTGCTATTAGAAAGGTTAAAGTAAGTCACAGGCACATTATGTGCGTCCTTAACACGAATTCGACGAGCTGTTTAGCTAACCTCACAAAAAGACGTTAGCTTATGCTAATTTAGCTTAACAGTGACAGACAGCATAGTTAAAGAGCCCCAGGGATAACGTTTTTTATTACAAGTCAGTTTCAAGGTGCTGCTATTCGCGGCTATCGAAAATATAATTCCACTACAGATGCGACTACGTTACAGCAACAGTTTAAAGATGTATAAATATTCTTTACCAGTAGTAAAACTATAGTAGTTAGCTTGAAATCCTCTCCACACTTTTTGCTCTTCGCTCATCAGTGGGATTGTTTGGTTGCCAGGGGTTACAGGAGGCATTGACTGACACACCCAAGAGCCAATCGGGTCGCGACAGTGAAATGACGTTCCATGATTGTAAAACGTTACCTGAGCCATTCACACGTCAACGCAGCACACCGTGAGTTCACTCGCAAGACAACACACACAATGAAGACGTTTAATCGAGTTGAATAACTTCAGTCATGACTCTAACAAGAAAAAAAACAAGTTGAGTAAGTTGGGAATATTAATTAGACCAGGACGTCTGGACACCACCCGCGTGCCGCAGACGACAGGTGGATGCAACTAGTTGATAACCCCCGTGCGGGACATGGGTAATTATTATGTTTCATTTCCTTCCTGTTCACTGTTGGCTGGGATCGAAAGGATTTTGATTATAACTCTTACACGTCAAATAATGAATATTTAATAGTTTGCCACGATGGTGGGAGCTGATCAGGTTTCAGAATGCTAGCCGCTGTGTATTATTCATCAATGCTCAGGTATACCTGACTACAACTCCTTCCTCTTCACAGACAATTGCTATTCAAGACGATCAAAGTGTATCTGTTAGAGCTTCATACTGATCCTGTGCCAAATGACGAATTGTTTTCTACACCAGTATAGAGTCTAACAACAAATCCCATATTTATCCCATTCAAGCTTTTAATGTTCAGTTTTTGTTGTTAAGTGTTTATTCATCGTTTTTGAGGCATAGCTTAAAATGCAAGTGCATTTGAAACAGCTTTCAGTATAATATAGTCCCCTACTAAGGTCTCAAAAAGTTTAACATGAACAAAATGTAAAAATATATTGTAAACTTCACAAAGAAAGGATATTGTATGTGGGATATATGATTATTATATCTGGTTGCATAACAGCTGAACATATTCACCTAAAATCATCCTTGCTCAAGCCAGTTGGATGTGAAGTTGACTAATATTTAGCTTTATTTGTTCTACCAAGGCTACACTTGCACTCAAATTATCATTTTATCACAATTTGCATTGCATGTAAGTCACCCATATTTAATTGAAATGTAGTAGATATGGAAGAGTCCAGTGACTTGTATGATGTGATATGGTCTCCCTCCCTGGGCAGATCACCAACAACAGTGTCCAGAGAATATGGACAACGTGGAGTGTCTCAGAAGGATGATCAAATATTACTTCATGAACCCCTGTGAGAAGTACCACGCTCGCGGCCGAAAACCATGGAAACTCGTCCTGCAGATCATCAAAATCGCCATCATTACTATCCAGGTGTTCATCTCAGACATGACCTGAACAGACAAGTTAACTGTGTTGTTTCACCATTCTGGTAACAAATTGTCTTTTTCTCCCATTTCAGTTAGTGTCTTTTGGGCTGAGCAACCAGATGGTTGTCACATTCAAGGAGGAAAATCTAATGACATTCAAGCACCTCTTCTTGAAAGGTTATGTTGGTGGAGACATGAATACATATGCAGTGTACAGACAGGCTGACGTTTACGATCACATCGATTACATAATCGAACAGGTAACTGAATGCTTGCAGTTCCTTCTTTCTTCGTCTTGATTTTTATTCGCTGGAATTTGTTGATGTGTACATTTTAGTTTGATCATGACACAGCAGAGTTTTCCTTTTGCTTTTGTGTCACTGTAAATCTTTGGTGGAATTTTATCTGCATTGTTATATGGCCATAAAGCTTAACAAGCTCCCATGACTGGCAAGATGTGCCAGTCATGGGATTGAACTTTGTTCATGTTGTCTGGATCTGATATTTAGTTTTGTGGATTTTGACTGCATCAATCTGCTGCTAAACTTCTTTTCCACCCCAACACTGTCAAATTAACAAGACCTGATATTTGTATTATTCATTTCTAGTATGGACATCTGCACAACACCACAGTAGGCAATCATGAATATGAGAAAAATGGCACTGTCTACACCCCCCTGTGGCTGTGTCAGGAGTTCTACAGGAACGGTTCAATCTTCTCTGCAAATGAGACCTTTGAAATCGATGCGCAAGTGGAAACTCGTAAGTATGCATGATTGTTGCAGTTATGCATGAAAAACTGAAAGCATCCCGGCTTTAATAAGTGCATTTTGCCAACCATTTCACATCGTCTTTTTCTTTCTGTTGTGCCTTGTATCTAACAGAGTGCCTCAAAGTGTATCCGATGTATCAACCGACATTGCGAAAAGTACATTTAGAATTGAATTTCAAAAGGTTTGTGTGTAACATTTAATTACGGTGTTTTTCTTTGGTTTTAATATATGAAACAACTCAGTTAATGTACTCATTCTGTCTTCCAGGATGATCAATGTCAAGATCACATTTTCTCTCAAGGCCATAAATTTACAGACTGTGAGACATCGAGAGCTGCCAGACTGCTACGACTTCACTGTTATCGTACGTCTCGTGTCTTCGTGGCTCAGTATACACTAGCGGATCACATCAGACTTAAATGCAGTGATATGACACATCTGAGCAGCTCATCACTGCCTTCAGTGATTCCTTGTGACACTGCACCAGTTTACACAGCACAGATAGAAGAGTCTGCATCAATCCTGTTTTTGTTACATTTATTAAATGAAGCTACTGTGAGGACACATCAGAGTGGTCTGTTTGCACACTTCACACAGTGCCAGCTATTTATATAGTTACATGTTAGCTTTAGGGTCTCACGTGTGAATGTTTATCTATTGGGTTTGGCTGTAAGAAAGTAGTCGTTTTCAAAAAACATTCTTTTTTTCCTCCCTTAAACACGGCTGTCTGGTTAACAGATCACTTTCAACAACCAAGCTCACAGCGGCAGGATAAAGATTGACCTGGAAAATGATGTAGTCATCAATGAATGCAGAGACTGGAAAGTAACTGGAGCATGTACGTCTTCTGAGCTGAAATTAGCATGTACAAAGGAATCATCTGTGTTGCTTTAAGCTCATGTCCAGGATCCTGGGATTTATTAAGGCTTGAGATTTTGCTGCACATAAAATGTGTTTGATGACAGATGAGTCATTTCTCTGTTCCCTCAGCTGCTAGAAACATATACCTAACTGTGCTGTTTGACAGCCTCATCATTGTAACGTGCATCGCCTCCTTCATCCTCTGCACACGCTCAGTGATCAATGGGATTCAGCTGCAGTTTGTAAGTAAACTGAAATGACCATAAAACACAGCAAGTATTTTTGTTACATATCTATACAAAAGCAGGTAAAATAGAGGCTACATGATCTTGTCTGTACTTCTCTTGTCCTCTTATTTCTTGTTAGTGCTGAGTCAGTGCATCCATATATATAAAAAACTTGAAACATTTCAACAGATTTACAGTCCAGTTTCCCTCTGTTGTCAACAGCAGTACACACTCTACTGCAGGAGCCATTGCTTCAGAGAAGTCCCATGGTCAGACAAGTTGGAGTTTTTAAATGGTTGGTATATCCTGATCATTGTTAGCGACACACTGACCATCATCGGCTCCATTCTCAAGATAGCGATCCAGACTAAGGTAATGGCTATTTCAGTATCAAGGTTGATCCATGTTAACTGCGCTGTCTTTCAGTATTACATTTTAACAACATTAGCTGTGCTAACTAACACGTACTAACAAGTCTGTTAGTCACATTTTTAAACACCCACTGTGTCTTTTAGGTCCTCACAAATTATGACATCTGCAGCATCCTCCTCGGGACAGGCACCATGTTTGTCTGGATTGGGGTCATCCGCTACATGGGCTACTTTAAGAAGTATAATGTAAGACCAGATCATTTATGGGTTCTGCTGTTTTGGGTCTGTATTTGCTAGTTGCTGGACAATACTGTAACGCAGCACTCATCGTTTTTTGCTGTTCATATTTCTGAAAAGGGAATACTGCTAAACTTTATTTTTCCAAGATGAATCTGCCAGTAGTTAAAACACAAACATCTTAAGGCTTTCTTTCTCACTGCAACACATGATTTGGAGTATAAAACACAACCTTCAAGAAAATATTTCCTGTACTTCTCATCATCCCCTCTTGGCCTTACATGCTTAGGTATGGAGATAATTTTGTTTCATTTTGTGTCATGCACTCGCTGAATACTACAGGACAATAATGGAAAACAAGTGATATTTTGTGCAGAATAACACCAGCGTACCTGGACGAGCAGCTAAGATGACAAAATAATGCGTATTTGTTCAGCCCATTACAACAGCACAGCTCGTTAAACAAAAGCAATCTAGCTCAAACACAACATTACTGCTAAATAAGGAAGTTATGTGTAAAGAAACATACATTCGTATTAACTTTCTCCGCTCTCCTCCGGCGGACTTCAAAACAGCCTCTCTCGTTAACTGACGAGTCAAGCTGTCACTCCGATCAAAACTGGCCAATAGAAACGTCTTTCAGCGTAGGTCCCGCCCACGGAATAAAGCGGAACCGGAAGCATAACTTTTAGATTCGCAAGCAAAACTTTTAGATTCACAAGCAAAGCTTTAGGTTCGCAAGCAAAACTTTTAGATTCGTAAGCAAAACTTTTAGATTTGCAAGCAAAATGTTAGGGTTTGAAAGCAAAACTTTAGGGTTTGCAAGCAAAAGTGTGGAAAGTTTCTCTCTCAAACCATTTTTTTGACTGCTTTAAAAAGAGACAAAAATCGCTCCATAAATTACAGAACACACGACAGGACTGACGTTCATTTCTATCCATCTGCACATTTCTTCCTCGATTAATCGACATCTTCAAATGTCTTGATTTGTCCAACCGATTAAGTGAGGCTGTTCCTTTTTTCTCAAAACGTATTATGTGATCCTAAAAAAGAAAGTTGATAAAGTTGTTTCAGCTGTTTCCACCTGCAGGGCCTGCTGGTCAGTGGTTGTCACTGTGATCCCTGTATCCACCACCTGTTAACCTGACACTACTTCACTAGTTTTGTTTGGATTGAATTGAGAATTTGAGATTCCCCACAGCCCTCACACCGTCCTGAACCACAGAACGGCTGTTTGTGAAAAGAAATATGCGGCGGAAGTTTGTAAAAAAAAAACACCTACACCTACAGCTTATAAGTGAATGTAACTACGACACGGTAAACCGTGCACGACTGAGCTCAATGTTAACGTACCTTTTTCCCGTTGATAAAGAAACACAACATATCTGCTTTCCCTTCAGACATCGTTCAACTGCAAGAGACGACTTTCTCAACACAGAAGTCAAGTCCGTGTGAATCTGAAGGACAGCCTGCAGACACTTTCAAAATAAAACACCCAACTCAGGCTTCAAAAGCAGTCCACGGGGAACATTTGTAAGGACCCAAAGAAATGAATCTGCCCAGAATTTCACACGAAAGTCAGGTCTGAAAACATGCATGATTTTCATGTGGCAGAAAGTTTATATTGAGTCTGAAATCCTGCGATGTATACAGTGAAACAAGGATGTAAAACTTACATTATGAAAATCCCCTGTGCCACACAGAATAATAAAGTACTCCTTAGGCCATTATGGCATTTTTATTTGTACAGAAGCAAGTGCTTCATGGAAATGCATCAGAACAGCACTTCCGGTGACTTCTTAATGTTACAAGTGAAAACATCATGCTTTTATTTTAGATGCAGGGACAGTGGATTTCCGGTCTCACGCTGCTGCCTCTCATCTCATTTGCAGAGAAACTAAAGAAACCGCCTATTTCCAACCTCGCGTGAGTTACATAACTTACACAAACGTAGCCCACATGTAAAAAGGAGCGCTTTATCTGCTTTAGAGGACAAGTTGTATGTTCTAATAATTAATCTGACCTCTGCTCAGCAGGCGTATCACGGTTATTGAGTTCAGTCATTTGTGTTTTTCTGACTAAATTGCCACGTCTTTAATTATTAATGTCCACGTGTAGGGCAGACAATCACAAAGACAAACAAAAAGCGTTGCACATACTGTATGTTTTCATACAAATAGGAGTTCATATGAATCTGAAATAAGCTCACTCTTTTAAAGCCATGTGCATACTGTGGAAGTGGAACAGTAAAAAAGTGGATGAACTTTGACCTCTAGCCTGTAAAGCAAACCACAACTCAACGTTCCCGTCCTTTATTGATGTTCTTCAATAGACATGTAACAAGATCAGCTTTTAGTTAGCTGTCAGAGTGCAGGAGACGAGTCTTACCACGAGGGGGAGCTAAAGGAAAGGACTGCAGCGGAGGAGAAAGAGGGAATGATTATATAACGACTAACAAAATTATCACTTTCTAAAATGTGTTATTTTCTTCTGCTTTCTTTATCTTTCTGTGTTTACTCCTCTTGCTTATTTAAGGCACGTGTTCATTTGTGACTAATCACACAATCTAATATTGCTTCTGCAAAAATGGAAGGGAGTAGCTCAGTGTCAACCTTACTGACTATCTAAGAATGTAAAACTCTCCAAATATGTGAAATGAGCTTTTATGGGTTAAAAAAAGAGTCGAACTTTTGTGGAAACACAGATGTTCTCAGGGTCTCTGCCGTCCACCTGACAGCATGAACAAACTGCTCACGTACATTAGTGTATATTTGTGTACTCTGACGTCACTCGCGCTCAACTCAGACCTGAGAACATGTGGGGGGTTGTTTCTCCATTTCCATCACATAATGTTATTCTGGGGCCGAGCGTCAGTCGACTATCTTCTGTCATCAGCTGAAAATGAATAAATGTCCTGCGGTGAGGCTTCTCCCTCCTCCTCTTCCTTTCTCCTCCTCTTCCTCTCTCCTCCTCTCTGCTCCTCCTCCCTCCTCTCTCCTCCTCCTTTCTCCTCCTCTTCCTCTCTCCTCCTCTCTCCTCCTTCCCTCCTCTCTCCTCCTACCTTCCTCCTCTCTCCTCCTTCTCTCCTCCTCCTTTCTCCTCCTCTTTCTCTCTCCTCCTCCTCTTCCTCTCTCCTCCTCTCTCCT